>AWOL01S0001603.1:121532-135862 GCA_000715115.1 Nicotiana otophora
CACTGCTATGATACTCCCCTGTCATTCTGTATTCTTTGATAGTTGAATGCATTTTAGTACATGTGATAGATTCCAGTTTGTTCTTAGTTTGCATTAGGATAATATGTGTTCTTCACTATATCCTGCACTTCTATGTTGAATTTCCTTGTTTTCCTCTGGAATCAGTTCCACACCTCTGTGTTTTTCTTTGTATCTGAACATGTTTGAGTTTTGAGTTTCAATGCATGCCTATTGTAGATGTTCTTTTAATGAAACTGACTACCTATTGTTAGTTATAGAATCCTTTTCATGCCTTGCTTTGGGTGTTATGCTAAAACTCTTATGAAACCATTCCTTTGCTTTGAATGAATTACTCAGTCTTGTGTTTAATCGACTGTTCTTTGCAAACTGGTCACAACTATATGGATCTCATATTGTCTTAAGATCTAGCCTAAACATATTTTCTTGTTATCTGTAATCCTAATATTTAGCATCATCTAAGACTTTAGGGTAAATGTCATATTTTCTCTCTTATGTATGGTCAACTGACATGTTAATGTGTAGCTAATCTGCCTTTCACATGCCATAAGTTTCTGTAAAGCCTTTTGTACTATGATCTATCCCCCCATGTTAAGTTTCATGCTATTGACCAAGCTATACTACTAGTATGTTGACATGCTGTTTGTGACCTTATTAGAACTGTCATGCTAGAACTTTATTTGTACCAGATAGACATTTGAAATCATGTAGTTTAGTAACCTATTCTGGACTTGTTTGACATTGTGCACTCTGATATGTTTATCTTATAACCTCAGAAAACCTGATTCCCATAACTCTCCCAATATGTTCTTCTGCTCAATATACTATCTCCTGCTAATTGATCGAGTCTGGAACGTCAGTATTGTTATATCAACTTGCCATGAGGAATCTAAGCCTTATTGATCCTCTTAACTTGTATGTCTTTTGTTTAATCAATCCTGCTATGTCTGCTTCTAAAATACAAAATGCAATTTTTCAAATTCTGTCACTTATTTGTTGTTAGTAGGTCCAGAATTCTTTAAGTAATTGCTATGTGTATTTGTCAAATCGTCAACTCCCAATTGTTTGGTAAGTGAGACTCAATCTGGGTTCTAACACGGTTCCAAAACCTGGACTTGGGCTGTACAATTGACACCCTCCAGTTCTTTGAGCTGAATTCGCGTAGAAGGTTGAGCTTGTGGAAGGCCCAGGCAGTGCTGGGTCTTCTTAATTTGTTTTTTTGGGGCCTGCCCTTGCGCCTGCAATTTTCTCGTGTATAGTATTTACTTATGTTTATTAATTGGGCCTGTAATAATTTGTAAACAAACAATTGGGGTGTTAGTGAAATTGAGGAAACGGGTATATTCTAATGTTTGCATAAAAGGGTAGAGAACATGCCTATAGGGTTTATGTGACCTACCTGTTATTCTATCTAACCCGCCATTTATGCAATTTGGTTTTACATGTACACTAGTAGAAACCATGCTTATAAGGAATCACACACTCACTCAACATGTTTTACTATGTTTACTGTCGTGCATTATTAGACAACATGCCTATAGGAATCAGGTGTCCACTCCTTCAATTTGTGCAACTGCAGTGTATTTACTAGATAGCATGCCCGTAGGATTATAGTAACTTATGATCCTCATCTAGATATCATGTCTATATGACCAAATTTGATTAATTAGCTACTGTTATTGATGTTTCCATTATATTGCTTGCCTAGAAATCATGCCTATAGGGATGAAGTGTTATAGAATCAGTTTCAATTGCCAACTCTTAGAAATACTGCCTATAGGATACTATTACTCGCCTGGAAAGTATGCCAATAAAATCAAACGCGGATAATTTTTAAGCTTTCAAAGGATTTTATTGCCTCATTGCGCAAACAATTTTGAGATCATGCCTATAGGATTTATAATGCCTATAATCTGCAAATTCATTGTTCCAGAACAACAACACTACCTGTACGCTTGAAAACTCAAAATCACATAGGAGCATGTCTATAGGACTTAAGGACTCTAATTCGTCTTAATTCTAAAATTTGTCAATTGCCTATAATATGAACTTGCTCGCCTGCATTTGTTGCTTACGTGCGGAGGCCAACTTGATCCATTTATTGTCTTTATGTGCAGTCCTACATGTTTTGAATGTCACTTAGATTTATTATTTTTGAGCAGCTTAAGTAAAGTCTAGAACCATTCAAATAGTAGGTTTAAAGCCTCCTGGGCCATAAGCATGGGACGGGTAGTGCACGCGCAGGGTACGATTTAGAATTGAATTAGCGCGCTTTTAAGTAAACAACTTTAACATAGTTATTGGGTAGCATGAGATGATAGTATGTGCCCGCTAAATAATATGAGCAACCTCTATCTTAAGGGAGTTGCGAAGTATTATTTATGTTGCACGGAGTGATCCTTTAGGCTAAAAGAACTTAGGACCCCACCTTTTTTTTATATTTGATATCTACATTTAGTCGTTTAAATATTGTAGTTGTGTCCTTGTAGTCCTTACGATTTGTACCAATTGTGTTAAATTGAACTTCTCTGACCTTTATATTCTCTTTGTTTATTTGTTCACGTAGTCTAATTACATAATCCACATAGTTTTAAGTCCGACGGGAACCTACAGTTGTGGACCTAGAAGAGTGCCTAACACCTTCTCTTTGAGGTAATTTGAGCCCTTACTCGATGTTTGGTGACGTTGACTAGTCAAACAGAGATATTTGCACAATAGGTGCCTTAACACATCTTAAAATTGTTAGGTGGAGACTCTTCTCTTTTAATACGTATCTTCCATTTAAAAGAGTTGTCACACGTCGAAACCCCTCTTTCGCGAAGAGGAAAAAGGGGGCGCGATAACATGGCGACTCTGCTGGGGATACACTTAGGCTCTTACCATAATGAGCTTTACTTACCTGGATTACTTTCTTTATTACATGCGATCCCCTTCTTCACCTTTATTTATTTAACTTAGCTATTACATATATATCCCTTCCCCTATTCACCTTTATTTGTTTAAATTTGTTATGACATGCACATCCCTTCCCCATTAACCTTTATTCGTTTAAATCTGTTATGACATGCACATCCCTTTCCCATTCACTTTTATTTTCTATGACCACTCTTCATTTCATCTTGTTTAAGACTGCCATATCATGCCTCTCCCATCCCTATTGCCATATCTGCTTTATTACATTCTTGCATATATTCCATGAACTAAACTGACCCTTTCCTTCTATCTTTCCTTTCTATATTTCCTATGTTTACCTTACTATTGGATTTACTGCTTTTACATATTTATCATGCAAATACTTGACAACGTATTATTTCTGCATAACGCATGCTCCACATCATACTCCACTCGTGCCAATTATCAACAAAGTGGCGCTTGATGAGTGTCCGCGCTCTTCCAAAATTACCTTTTTTAAATCGAAAAGGCTTATTTGCGGTAGACTAGTCGATCAGTAGTGCAATCGACGGTCTCGTGCCTTTCCCTCTCAAGTTGTCCACTTGGGAGTACCGGTCTAGGCCATTCTAGAAACCTTACTCCAATCTCAAATGTACATGCATCATGTTAAATCTAGTACGGGTTAGAACGTTGTTAACATAATAGCCCGCTATGATAATCCTTGTCCAAAGTCTGACGGGATTTCTACAATCCCAATGGACACTACCATGTTATGTGCATTGCTTGGAGAAAATGTGCCAATATATTGATCATTATTGTGTAAGTGGTCGTATCTGGAGGGGGAAATGGCTAACTTTATTTGATTGCAGAAAATGNAAGGCTTATTTGCGGTAGACTAGTCGATCAGTAGTGCAATCGACGGTCTCGTGCCTTTCCCTCTCAAGTTGTCCACTTGGGAGTACCGGTCTAGGCCATTCTAGAAACCTTACTCCAATCTCAAATGTACATGCATCATGTTAAAACTAGTACGGGTTAGAACGTTGTTAACATAATAGCCCGCTATGATAATCCTTGTCCAAAGTCTGACGGGATTTCTACAATCCCAATGGACACTACCATGTTATGTGCATTGCTTGGAGAAAATGTGCCAATATATTGATCATTATTGTATAAGTGGTCGTATCTGGAGGGGGAAATGGCTAACTTTATTTGATTGCAGAAAATGGAGCACGAAGTCCCCAGGTTCGACATTGTCCAAAACATCCCACCTCTGCTACTTGACTGGTGGAAAGACCTTGTGCCTTGCGACAAGAATCATGTGAGAAGAGTACTTGGTGACTTGCCGTCTTTGCTTAATATCCGACTGAATAGAGCTTTGATTGAGGCTGCTACGATGTTCGAGGATGAGAAAAGAATGGTCTTATGATTTGGCGACATAGAAATGACTCCTCTCTTAGAAGAAATATGAGGTTTTGCTAAACTGCCATGGGATAGTCCGGGTTTACTAGTACCAGAGAATCGCACCCCTCACGGTTTTCTAAAGATGTTGGGCTTTAAGAAAAATGAAGAATTGCTTTGCGTAAAGAAATCCTACATCCCTTTTGGGTTTCTTTATGAGCATTATGAGCATAGTAAGTCGTACCGTCTTCATCATGAGGAAATTTCCATTACCTCCTTAGGTTGGACGCACCACCGAGTTTATGTATTCATTATTTGCTTCTTGGGTTTGTTGATATTTCTAATGAAAGGGGGAAGGATTCACACTCGTTTAGCTATGGTTGCAAGAACTTTAATGGAAGGCATGGAGGGGCAAACCTACACCATCATCCCTATGATCCTAGCTGAATTGTACCGCGCTCTAGACCGGTGCAAGCAGGGATTCAGACATTTTGAAAGTTGTAATCTATTACTGCAAGTATGGCTGTTGGATCACTTTTAGAGTGGACAATATCGTCAAAAGCTTCAACTACAGCCATTGAATGACTACATAACTTATCACTATCAAAAGAAAATGACATTCATCCCAGATAAGTTCGCACAGCCCGGAAGTGCTATAAGTTAGGTACGTTTCTTCAGCAATCTGACAGACGAGAAGGTACATTGGATGTTTGAGTGGTTTCCTAGCAGTGAGTTCATCATCAGGTCGAGGGATACTACTCATTTGGTATTTATCGGGTTGCAAGGAATTTATCCTTATGCTCCTATATGGTAATGAGACAAGCAGGAATAAAACAGGTCATACATAGGGTTTCCAACATGGTCCAGTACAAGGCATATTTCAAAGGGGACATCATTCCTTTCAAGTTCGAGGTACAACATATGTGGAACCAGAAGGTCATTGTGGAAAGAGAGACTATCGAGCCAGACAGGTACCATACCGGTCATGTGTATTTCTATCCATCATGGTTGGTAGATGATATAGCGGGAGACATCAAGCCAAGGGTCAATTTGGAAAATAGGATCACTGATGATGATGCTGAGGCACAAGTCAAGTATAGAAGGCTTCACAAAAGGGGTTATAAGTCTGAAGCTAGACATCTGGAACAACATAAAAAAGGACACGGAGGAAATTAATGAATGGAAGTAAATCGCCATTAAGTCCACCAAGAGATTGGAATATCTAGAACAAGGATTGATGAAGCTTGAGGGAAAGATGAGAAAGAGGCTTGCGGATTGTCAAAATATGGATGGCAGTGAAGCAGGGCATCTAGCAAAGGCTTGTTTATTATTGGATATGCGCGACTTGGGGAACTTGATTGATGGATTCAAAAGAGCCAAGCACGAAGAAGGTCCTTCACGGACAAAGTATACTAGAAAATAATGTCCTTTGTTGTTTTCTAGCTTAGATTTAGATTTCAATTGTAACAAGGCTAAATTCCATTAGTAACTTTATTATTATTGTTGATTTAGTGGAGGTTTGACTTAGTTTCACATTAATGAAATGACACAATTATTGGCATTAATTTTCTCCAAGTATATATGTCGCTTAGGCCTAGCTCGGGCACAACGAGGTCCCCAAATTAGGACGCGAATTATTACATGATTTTGCAAAACATGTTTAATATTGCAAGCATTCTTTCAATACCATTTACTAACTTGGGTATCTTTTGCTTTTTCTTTCTTTTTGATTATTCCAACTCCCCAAGGTTGGTTCGTGCATACTGGCATCGTCAGCATATCACACTAGATCCAGAGGTCCTCTACCTCCTCCTCCACCAAGCGATCCTAAAGGCAAAAGCAAAGAGCAAGGGGAAATGGATGATTTTAGTGGTAGCAGGAAGGACAATGCCACCATGGCAGAAAAAGTCGAAACTTCGGATGGCCATAGTACTCTGGTGAACTAGTCTTACATCTGGAATCGAAAATCCTAGAGCTACAAGGAGAACTTGAGCAGGTCTGAAACTTGGCAAACCTTACTCTCACCCTCAGTGTCCCTGATATTCACCAGCAGAATCCAACTACCCAGAACCAAGCGCCACCACAAAACACACAAAAACAAAATCCACCGCCAAATCCTGCTGCACCACACCAGTAACCCACGCCTCCTCAAAACCTTAACCCTCTACCAACACTTACTCCTCAACAATACCACCATCATCTAAATCCATACCCATAAACTACCACTTATCATACTCCCCAGAATGGACCACAACCCACTCCTGATCCCCAAAACTCAACCAATGACCACCCTTATGCCCAGATCCCCGGAGTTCATCAAAGTAATCCCATATACATAGAAACCTTACCCCACACCCCACAACAAACCATATACATACCTGAATCAATCGAGAAAGACCTTCTCATTAAGAACATGGCGAAAGAATTCAAGAAGCTCACTGGCAGAGTTTAGAGTGTCGAAGGTGGTAAAGGCATTGAATGTGTAAACTATGAGAACTTGTGCATTCAGACAGTTGTGGAACTGCCGGAGGGTTACAAACCTCCTAAGTTCGAAATGTTTGATATAACTGGTGATCCGAAAGTGCATCTGAGGACATATTGTGACAAACTTGTAGGAGCGGGCAGAGATGAATGAATCCCTATGAAACTGTTCATGTGAAGCCTCACCGGATATGCGTTGTCTTAGTATATCAGTCAGAACCCAAAGAAGTGGGTTAATTGGGTAAGCATGGCATCAAATTTCATGGACAGATTCAGGTTAAACACAGAAAACGCACCAAACATTTTCTACATTCACAACCTCAAGAAGAAACCAACAGAAACCTTTCGCGAATATGCTACTCTGTGGAGATCGGAAGCCGCAAAAGTAAGACCAGAACTTGAAGAAGAACAAATGTATAAGTTCTTCATCAGAACTCAAGACCCTCAGTACTATCAAAGGCTTATGGTGTCATGCTCCGAGCTTGGGGGCGAGACCGGCACCCGGTGCCTCACATATTCTTGCGTACCATCTTGTGGCTAAGGGAATATGAAAATATGATATCATACTCTTTCCATGGGCCACATTGCAAGACAACTGTAAATGCCAACTAAATATCAATATAAAGCTAGGTCGACAAGGTCGTCATAATATTGCTGCTGACAAACTAACCAAATATACATACAAGGCTCGCAAGCCCAACGTACTACACTAAATGACATGATATGTCTACAAGCCTCTATTGATGGATATACTATGATTAGAACAGCTTCCCGACCTACTCATAACATATATACATATATACACAAGACGTACATAAAGCTCTAGAGTCGGCAACTCCGAAAGGCATGGAGCTTACCTATCAAGCTGAACTCGGGCAACACTTAATGAGGAGGTCTACTTGCCTGTCTGTCTGAACCTGCATGCATGAAATGCGGTGCCCACAGAAAAGGGACGTCAATACGAAATAATGTACCGAGTATGTAAGGCAATATATTGAAAGTTGGAACTTAACTGATAATGTAATAACTGGAAGTAACTGGGAGTCAAAGATAATCTGAAGATATGCTCACCTGCTGATACTGACTCAACTCTCTCAATATAGGAAGTAAAATAGTTGTCCGGCCCTATAAGGCTTAATATATACATATATAACTGCTCTGCCATTGTAGGCTCGCTCATAGGCACTCGGCCTTACTAGGCTCTGTATCTCGGCCAACTAGGCTCTGTCATAGGCGCTCGGCCACATTAGGCTCGGTATATAACTTACCATCCGATCAGAGGTTGCCCAATAGGATCCTACCCATCGATTATAGCTCGATGTTAATGAAAATACTGTAATACTATATATATATAGACTCTCTGCTCTCTTGATTGGAAGGAGGAAATACTCGATTGAATATTGTACTTACAAGACTAGGAAAAATATACATAAATTCCGGAACATGAATTTTTTCTTTATACGTCATTATCTAACTTGTGTAATTACGAGATCATGCAAAATGAAGGAAGAGCTTAGCCTTAACATACATGAGCCGATTCTCTTGACAATCCCTCTAATATACATCAATTTCAACAAATCACGTATCAGCGAGATCAGAGTAAGGAAAAATCCATATGATATTCTTGCCCGTTGCTATAATATTACGTAGTCTCGTATGAATTTTATGGCTTTCATCCGATAGCTTAGCAAACATAAGCACCTCACTTTAATCCAATTTTCACAACTCTTTTTAATTCTAATTTCTTACAGCGACCCCAACTATAATCTGGCAGCTTTAATTTTTCGTGAACGTCGCTCGGACCAATGAATGTGATATTAGTTTCTTTGAGAAACTGAAAAAGAGAATCTCGGACTAGAACTTGTTTATAGAAGGCTAAACTTTTGATATCCTACGAATGTGTCATATGTATGGCACTTAAATTGACACCTTTCCTTTCAAATTATGAGTCACTTCATATATTTCAAAGGGCTTCCACGTTTTTATTCATTAGTCTTTATCCAAAGACTTCAATTAATCCACCACCTATTATTAATTAACTAGGTAATGTCCCATTACCAATAATTAACCAATTACCCACATAATTTAGAATTATTTTCACTTACTTAAAATACTACTCACTTTTCATATACCTTATACACCTTACTATCATGGTCATGTGGTACCTTCTATGGCACTAGTCCATAAATACCGAGTATTTTAGCTCGGGCCGTATTTTATCCCAACATATCAAACTTAGATGAAAATTCATTTTCTTTGACTTGCTTCCCCTCTCACCTTCACGTTCACGAATTTAATCATCACTTGTTTTAAATAGCATGATGCTTATAATCTCAAAATAATCCCATTCCCGAACTTACATCGAATAAGTTACGATGAAACTTTAACTTACGAAAATGCGGGATGTAACATATGGTTATTGAAAATCACAAATTCTCCAATGTCATCAAGATGGGATAAAGAATAGAGGAAGGTATTAAGAGTGAGATGTTGACAAATTTCGAGGCACTGCAGGCCACGAATAAAGCATTGCAATCGGGAGGTATTTCGAAGAAGAAAAATGCGGGATGTAACATCATTCCCCCCTTTGGAACATTCGTCATCGAATGTTGACTGATGCACTTATCATTCTCGTAACCCATAGCACTTACGAATACTTGAGTGCTACTCTTGCCATCTAGGCAACTGTTCTATGAATACGTCCAAAGGCCAGGGCATTTCCTCCTTTAGGCCTCTTTCTCACACCACAACTTATGGTCGGAATCCTTCTAATCTTGTAACCGTTGCTACCTTTTATCATGCATCATGTACGACTCTAACCTTGTAAGTGCGCTTATGCGTCTCTTCTTTCCCTTTCTCTCTAATTTTTATCCATTACTAAAGTTCTTCGCTCGGTATTTTGTCAAACTTACAAATATTGCTATATCTTATTTCATAAACCCAGTTATCCATCCGTATGACTTTACCATAATTCTTACCTCGATTTCTCATTATGAGGTCTGCTACCAAATTCCAGGTTACTTTCATTGCTTATCCAATATGTATAAATCTATATCCTTTAATTCTTCCACATTACCATTCATCTTAAGAATGACGGCCTAATCTCATCTCATACTTTATAACTTTTATCCATCCATTGTTTATTCACCTCAATATCGATCTATAATCTACCCCTGATTACTTAATCTTTTATGTAACACTGCCGCTAGGGTTCATGTTTCATCGAGGAACAATTGCAATGACTAGACTGATCCACCTAGGGCAATACCATCCTTTCATAACCGTATCTCACAGTATCCCAATGCGATTCACCTTGGGTGTAGGGCTGCTTATCGGGCGGATTGGGCGGTTATTTACTCTTAACGGTTTGGCTTATCGGTTATCGGCTTTTAAATGTATTAATCTGCTAGCCACCCGATAAGATATCAGACGGATTAGTATCGGTTTAGCTCTTATCGGGCGGTTTATCGGATTGTTTGCTGACCGCTATGACTCAAAATAAAATTCCTATGCTCAGCAGACTACATTCCAGTCTATAGAATATGGCACCTAGGAAGATAGCTAAATAGAAGAAATATAGAGCTATATTCCAGCGTATTTCCTAGTAGAATCATCTCTGGGGATGAGCCTATTAACAATTTATAATTATCAGAAGAAATAGAAGACAACACCGGGTATAACACATGACATCACAATTATCTAATAGTAACTAACTGGAATAGTAAATTATAACTAAATGTCTAATAGTAAACTAGTAATAGATAGAGTACTGGAAGTGGAAGAAGGGTTTTTGATTATTTAATATATATATGGATAAAAATAAATTTTATATATATATACATATTCTTAATGGGTTAACTGACTATCCATTAAGAAAATTGAATAATCCGCCTCCAAACCGATAAGCCGTTAATAAACATATTTCAATCCATTCCCCGTCCGTTAAACCATTAAACCGATATCAATAAGCCATTAAGCTTTGATTTAGGTTTGGTTTTCAGTTTCGGTTCGGTTTTGAACACCCCTACTTGCGTGGGTATTTTAATCCTGTCCAATTCATGAGATCCCTTTCTTTTCTTCGTCAAATTATTACTCAATCGAAGGCCCAAACTTTATCCTTTATCTATCACAATTACACCCTTGTTCTATTACCAGGGCAGCATTCCATCTCTTCTAATGCTCCTAGTCTTAGACTCCTTTGAGTTCATTCAGGCTATACTGAGCTTCCTATTACTTAGAGAAACCATCAGCTCTCTTGTTTACATGGGCTTAATCCTGAGGACTTATCTATTCTCATCACCTTTTCACTCGCCCTTTCTTATCCTTACTCTTGTCATAAAACCTTGTCACTTTACTATACTTTAGCTTGCGACCTCTACGTATTTATTTATACTACTCACAACCTTCCTTCAACTTGCCTGCACCATTAATTCCCTTATGTTATTCCGGAAGATTAAGCGAGATATCACATCGTCTCTAACTCTTCTTTACCCTCTTGACTAGATCTCTCGGTACTTAGAAACCATAGGCTGGAAGGTACGCCACTGACGATGCTGCTATCATTCTTGGATATTGAATCCCAGTGCTTCTAGCCTTCTATCCGAGGCATGGACTATTCATGATCTTCTGCCTTTGAGTATCTTGTATGTTGTTCACTTTTACCATACTTACCTTAAAATCTCGCATCGTATCTTCTATCTCTTTCATAACCTCCCTTCCACATAGATATAATTCATGTCCATAACTTGAAGCTCTATTATAATACATGCACCTCTGGTGCATACATAATCTGGTGGGAGCTTCGTACTGACTTCTTAGGAGGATGGTACCTTTCTAACCAGATTTATCGTAGGGCCGTTATAAAATATGGTTATTGTACCATCCCTCTTGTACCTTTGATATTAAGAGTGACCCTGTAATGTGCTCAATCACGATTTCTATAATATTCCGGGTCCAATAATTAGATTCCTAATTTACTTGGTTGATGTAACTCTTTAGTTTTCTCTTTCTTCTGATCAACCTTTATGTAGGCTTAAGCTATCTCCTAATCTGTGGTTTATGGTATGAGTTATTATGTTTAGCCTTTCATGGGCGCTGTGGAATATCTATGATATAGTCCTTTAACAATTCGATCTATGACCTGGGCTCAATTCTTTCTTTTAACTTATACCGGAATCTTCCACGGTTGTATAAGCTGCATGTATAAAACTCCAACTCTTAAGTGCATCCATAACGTAACTAACTTCAGATCATTGATCGAATAATTCCTTTTGTTCTTCTCAGCTTTCTTTAAATGTAGGCTTTTACTTTTCTTGGTCTTTCTCCCCCCTTTATTATGCATACTTAGCTTATCTTAGTGCCCACGCATATTGGAATTCCATACAACTCATATGATCTTGGATATCACTTTTGATTTTACTTCCCGTTCATTAGCCACGGTAGGTGCCATTTTCTTATGGAGTGCATACAATGTTGTTGTGAGACTATTGTTATAAGACCATTCCCTCCTTAGGTTACTGAGCTTAGGTTGAAGCCTTCTTCTTTACTTTCTCAACTAGTCTTTCATTGTAGTATTTAGGGAGGACCTTCTGACTCTTGTAAAGCCGCGAGCTTATTATATCGTATACTCGACAAAATTTTTGATGTCCCTCCTCGCCTATAATTTTTTGTGGTTACTTACCTCCATGCCTTTGTGCTTGTAGGGTTCCTTCTGAACTTGATATTTTGACTATCATCCTAGTGGAACTCTCTTTTATTTCCTTTAACTACCCCAACTCCTATCTGAATATTTCTCAAGGTCACGATGTCATATCTGTGAGATTGAATTCCCCATGTTGGTTCACTCTGTTTATCTTGCACAGTCTATTGATTTTTCTGTATCCTCTTATCTAGCCATAACTAGGCTCTTCCTGAATCAACTACTCATTGGCCCATTCTCATATCAATATTCTGCGTAATCTTTCATGGTTCATTTCCTTTATCATAACTTACATCCTGCACTGGCTCCTTATCTATCAATAACATCTCAGACAGGAACCCTTACCTCCTCTCCTTGACGTCATGTTTGCATAATGTTTTGGAATCGTAGCATATATATAGGATTTGAATAAGTGCAATCTTATCCCTTTCTCATTCTTATCACAGTCTTCCTTTATTAATCCATAGTTACTAGAATCACTTAATTCTGAATTAATACCACATCACTCTATACTCCACCTTTTAGGGGAGTACTAGGAGTTGGATCCACGAGGATCTACTTATAGATATTTTACCTCTTCATCTTTGGCATCTTTTTAAATCATCGATGAACCTTACTCGCCTTGCGGCAATCCTTCTGTATCAAGGATAATAAAATTCCTTATTCGCGAGGGTGACACTTAGTATAACTGGCACATACAATCCCTTAAGCTTAACTTTTTTCGCATTGCTTGCTTTAGGGAAGCGTCTTCCTGAATCACCATTCTCTGAATTTCTTATGAATCTTCTTCTGTTGTCCACTCTATTACCGTTGGAACGAAATCTGAAATTCTCATGATGCTGACTATTATCCAATCACACAGTCCCTAATTTATGTTTAGTTTATATTGTTCACCAGCTCATACTGATTTCTATTGTTCTGGGGTCTAACGTTTCCTTCCGGTAGTCGCGTTGGAGTCACGAACTTATTTCTCAAAATAAGAACATGAATGTATGGCCTATACACTTTTGTTGTCGTAGAGTCTATCACCTCTCGTCTCTTCCTTCACTTGACTATAGATTCTGTAATACTGTCATCTTTTGATCTACTTGTCATCCATGTATCATATCTTACTCTTAATGCTTCATTAGCTCTCTTCTTATTTCTTGCTAACATTTCTGTCTATCACTTTATTCTAAAAACTTACAAGATATTCTTTTGCTTTTAGCTCCCCTTTGCTCCATCCACTGGCTCTTTGGGTTGCCTAGCATTATCTCTCTACTAGGGACGGGAGCCATACTAAGATAATATTTATCTCCTCCAGGCTTCTAGTGCCCATCTTTGTGATACTCATATCTAGCTGTACTATTTTAGAGTGCGCCATTTGGGTGTCTCACAAGGAGACCTGTTAGCACATTTGCAATATCCTTATGTTAACTAACGCAAACAATCAATTCACCATTTTGGGTTACTCTAACCCCAGCCAGATTCAGATATCCCGTCCTTTTCTTAATATACACCTGTTATCCCTCAACAAGGTATAACAGAGATGGGTGTGGCCAATTATGCATACCTCGGTTACTGTTGAGGGTAACTCGCAATGTTTATATTTTTCTGCCGGAACTGTAATACTAATAATCTTCATTAACTGGGTGCCTCGTACCCTTCTTCACCTTGCTTCTTTTACTTGTTAAAACTTGTGTCTCCCTTCTTATTCCTTTTTACCGTAAGGGTGGATTGGTATTCTTGCCTTAGGGATCCTTATAAAGAAGCTTACACATCTTAGTATACACATGATTTGCTGAATACCTCATATTTATCCATCATAAGCATGATGCAAAAATCGAGTTCCTCTGACTCAACT
>AWOL01S0001612.1:18780-35223 GCA_000715115.1 Nicotiana otophora
AGCTTGAAGTTTACTTGTCACAGGGAATTGAGGAAGTGAATCCCGACGGCTCTTTTAATATTTTGGAATGGTGGAAGGACAAAGAAAAATACTTTCCGGCTCTTTTTTTTTTTCTAACTTTTATAAAAAAAAATTAAAAATAGAAAGTTTCGGTATGGGCCCGTTTAGGACCGTTTGGGCCCACTTAGGCCCGGGACCGGCCCACTTAACCCGGGACCGTTAGTTCGTGGTCCTGGTCCCGAGCCGGTTCCAGCAAAAAGCCTGTGAAGCCCAGGACCGTTTAGGACCGGACCGCATAGGACCGGCCCACTTAGGACCGGCCCACTTAGGACCGGCCCACTTAGGACCGGACCGCGAAGCCCACTTAGGACCGGGCCCGGCCCACTTGCCAGCCTTACTTACCCTCATGTTTCAGTTTTAGTATCTATTGGACTCAGAGGTGGACCTAGATAATAGGGTCAACGGACTCCGTTAACTTCGGCAAAAGTTTTATATATATATGTATATTTATATTGAAAATGATTATATATTTTGCTGAAACACTTAAGATCAAAAGTCTGATAGAGCAGTACTTGAGCAGTCCGCTCATGTGCCTTGCCACCTTCAAATCGCGAGTTCGCTCAAATTGAACCACTAATTATAACTATATATCAAGAACCTTCTTTCTTTTTTCTTTTCTATCTCTTTTCCTTCTTCTTGTATATCATACCTGTCATTTCCTCCGCAGACTGGAAATTTCAATGTGATAAAACATGGATAATATATAAGTTAAAGACTTTGTTTTATCTAAAATTTAAAGAAAATATAGAATATTTTCGTCATCATTCTGGTCACTTTACCCTACTTTCATCTATTAATGTCTCATTGTTTTTCTTTATTAATGAGGGATCCGTATATATCTCTATCTTGGACTTTTCTCTTGTGGGGGAAGTAACTTTTTTATTGAGAGGACAAAACCTAATCAAGAAGATAAGCTACGCTGTGCTACTACATATTGAAAGATTTTTGTTGTTGTTTTCCTCATTTTAAGGAGGAAAGCAACAATAAAGTTCGGACAAATACTTTAATGTTCATAAGTATTCATTGGATAAAATCTACTTAAAACAAAGTATAGACGCTCCAAGATTTGAAATTTATGGGTTCAAATTCAAAATTTTATCACATCGTGTCTAATTTACTGGGTTCAAATTCCATTTTTACACTTATTTAACTAATTTTTTAACACATGTACAGAGCCTAAGCCGACATTATCGAGTTCAGATAAACCCGTAACGTCTTTATTGGCTCCGCCCCTTAGTATAGATACTATCATCCACAATTCGAGAAGGTCTTTAATTACTTTTGGTCATGTTACGTTGATGAAACTTAACTTCCTATATGTTTCCGCTATTAGTGTTGGGAACAGAGCAGACCAAAACGAAGGACGTGGGCTTGTGAATGAGTTACAGAGGATTAAACAGACCAACAAAAGGTTATTGGGCTACACTTGAAATTAGGTTGAGGTGCAGAACTGCAGATGTAAAGAAATGTGCTAGGCAAGAGGGAAAATAGTGTTTTACTATTGGACCGTGCAAGGGTAAGGGGTCGTTGGTTACCAGGTGAGATGTACAAGGATTTCCTATGGGATTAGTGGCTTATAAGATTAGCTATCCCACCTTCGATATTGAATAATTAATATTATTATTTTAATATAAAATTTATATTATTTTTTTTGCTAATATTCATAATCAAATATGAGATAAATATATTCTCAAATTTTATTTTGAGGATAGTATCCTTATTCACGTAACCAAGGGAGCTCAAGGGTATACGTATTATTGAGAAAAATATCTGTTCCTCTAATCCCTTTATCATATATGAGTATTTCTCTCTTCACATCCTTCTATGTTCTCTATCGTTGTATTTCAGTTTAGTATTTCTAAAAAGTTTGAGTTGGATTGTAATTTTCTTTTCTTTTTTTGATTTTTTAATTAAAGTAATAGAAGTATTGCGAACTTGAGTTCGACTCTCAATAAAAACACTAATGTAACAAACAAGTTATATTTGTAAATAAGAACTATATATCTTCAGCTTCTCAAATTTTATTAATGTATCTTCGTTAATTTTCGTTGAGTCCATTCCAAAACGATTGAAATCTTTCTACATTTGTAAATTTTAGATTTTCTATTTTTATTTTATTTTTAATGGCATACTCTTATAAAATTTATGATATGTAAATACCATAAGATTCTAAAAGTACTTTCGATATGTTTGCATTTTCCGTACGTTTGTGTCCATTTATTTCTTCTTTCCTTTCAACGTAGTTATAATTTTCATAAATAGCTTTGGCTTCTGTGTTATATTTTACAAGATGAAAGGACAAGTTGCTTATTTAATAAAACTATTTATCCTCAAAATCAGATAACAATTAAATTTGTAAGTGGTTTTGAAGATACGCGAATTTATTTGAAACAAAGCAATTAATAAAGACAAATTAAACAAATAAGGATGAAGTAAGTTCAAACCACACGAGGAAGAAGATTTAAGCCCTAATGAAATATTTGCCCTCGATCTGGGCTCGTAACAACAAGCACTGATGAACGAAAGTAGAAGAACTAATAACAGAAAAAATAATGATATATTGCCTGGAATATAATGCATGTTACAATGTACTTTATGAACTATCAAACCCTCTTTATATGGCGGAGGAGTCATACTTTATGTACAATTTTATGAAAGGTAAAAAAAACCTTTTGATTTACTGATTGTCGGTTCTTTATCGGTACATGCCGAGATTCCCGCTGTAACATCCAGCCGGTCACGGATATTTCGGTCTTTCGTTGGCTATGCTGGCAATGTTTCTTCAAAATCATTCGAGGCTAGGACCGATTCCGGGATCATGGTTCTGCTATTCTCGAAGACAGGCGTCCTGTCTCCGGATTCTAACCCGGTGAGATTCGGGGTCGATTTTCAATCCTTTATTGTCACGTCTCGAGCCTGACTGATCATGTCAGAGGCTAGGATGCATCACAAGTTCGATTTCGATCGTATACCACAACATGTGCCTCTTTAACTTTAAATATAATAATCCTTTCTCGAAACAATTGATTCACGTGAAACAAAAGTTAAGACTTATCAGGTATCTTCACCTGAGCCTCCTATTAAGTACTCTATTAAGTATAAACCAGACCAAATTAGTGGGTTTTAGGTAGCTAGATCAACTCTTTTTTAAAGAGTCTCCAACTTAGGCTTAGGAGAAAGTTTGGTCCGATCCCTTCTGATAAATCTCAAGGGGAAGAGAATGGGAAGAGCACCATGTTGTTCTAAAGTGGGAATGAGAAAAAGTGCATGGACTGCAGAAGAAGACATGTTGCTCACTAATTACATTGAGCTAAATGGTGAAGGAAACTGGAGATCTTTGCCTATGAATGCTGGTAATACATCATTTTCTATATCTTCCATAAAAACACAACTTCCTTATTCAAAAATGTTGTATTTTAATTTGTCACGTAATAATAATTGGTTTGAATGTTTTTAATGTATCAATTTTATCGTCCTGGTGCTCAGTGACGAAGTCAAAAATTTTAATTTTTCAAATATATTTAAACTTGAAAGAAGTAAAAAAAAATTTCCAACAAAGAATGTTCAATATATATGTTATATACCTCTACAATTTAATATTTTACCTATATATACAATGTAATTTTTCAAGAAAGGGTGGTCAATTATAGAATGTAGCTTCGCCCCTCCTTGTGCTCATGTTTAATAAGTTTTTCGATATATATCTGGGTCTTCTTAGATGTGGTAAGAGTTGCAGATTAAGATGGGTGAACCGGGTATGGTTGAAGTGTGGGATCATATCTAAAAGTTTAAACTGTCAGAAAGAAAATATTTTTAATTACACTTAATTTTATTTCTAACACACCCCTTACATGTGCGTCTGATTCTTTTTCGTGAGCCAAAAAACTTCATTACTAAATACTAATATTATATACGTATCAAACAGGCATTAAGAGAGGAAATTTCAGTCCAGAGGAAGATTGCAAGGTAGAACTGATAACGAGATAAAGAATCATTGGAACACCAATCTCTTGAAGAAGCTCAAAGTTGCAGGAATACAACCAAAACCTCAAAAGTTAACTGCAAAACGAACGAAAGCAACTAAAAAGAAACGAAGACGGGGAAGAAAGGCGAAAAAGCCCGAGAGCGAGATAGAAAAAGATGAGAAGATCCAAGTGCATATTCCAAAACCAATAAGGCTATATTCACTTTCTTCAAGCCAAAGTAGTTTTCAAGATAAAGCAGCCCATAATATTATTACCATGTTGAGTTATGAGGAAGTTGACAAGAATAAGGAAGAGGAAAAAATACAAGAGCCATTAATTCCAAGTTCATCGTCGTATTTGTTTGATGAAAAAGGGAATGAAATGTACGAGTTGTTTGACGAATTGCTAAATGGATGTGATTTTTCAACTGAATGCTTAGAGCCAACGAGCAGCTGTTACATGCTAAAGGAGGTTTACACGGAGTATTTTCAGCTTCTTTCTGAAATTTGAGATGTTCCTCGATCAAGCAATTAAATGTTCGATCCAATTTTATTTTATTTATTATTTTTTTTTAAATTGTTGTTTCCTTTCTCTGTAGGTTTTACTAGCACGGTCACAATAGTGGTCATTAGTAGAATGACTTGGGAGCTTTTGGAAAGTGTAATGAATTTAATTAGTTTAGCTATGGTTTATTTCAACTTGCTCTTTTTGTTATTATTTCATTTCTTGTTTGTAAAGTCTTTTATACTGGTTATATATCATTTGATTTTACATTAGTGTGTATGCAGAACTAAGCATCAAGTAAAGCTTTAAATTAGAGTTACAATGTATTTGAACTATATTGAATTTTGTAAACATTCGGAGAAATATTTTTCTATAAAAAATTTAATTATGGTTTTTGGACTTATTTCTTAGCTTGGAGAGGATATTTTTGAGTTTATCTTTATATTTAAAAAGATTTTATTTGGATTAAAATTGCGATGAAAATTTTGGTTATGCGAAAGTTTAGTTTTAGGAAACATCAGTAGAAAACCATTTTTGACATCTTCAAGTAAGACCGAACATGATTCGTTGCAACCTAACATACTTTTGTATAAGCAGAAATATATAATTAAAAAAATCAGTTTAAGAAAGAAAACAAGAGTAAAAATGCAAGAGTCTACAGTTTGAATTATGCTATGAAAACAACCCATTTTCTTTTTCTTCTTTAATGAATGTCCAAAGTTAACACCGAGACAAGTTAATTCAGAATTATGTTTTAGTTTCTAAACCTCCTGCATTTTGTATTATCCCATCAACGAACAACATTGTACTATAAAATTGATATTTATCTAGTCTCTTTCTTCCTTGTTCTTTTTCTATTTGGCAAACTAGTAAGCACGTGCAGTTCTTTTACTAGAAAGGGTAAAAAAAACAAATTGTCTTTTAATTATTTTTTATTTTTTAATTAAGAATGTCACGCTTCTCAGTTGAAAATTTTATATAGTCAAGTAGCTGCAGATTTCCTTTTTATACATAGTGAAATTTAAAAATAGCCAGATTTACAAGTTGAATTGAAAAATAGTCACAGTTTCAAAAGTAATCGAATTTTAGTCACTTTTCATATAAAGATAAATCTGAACAAAAATACTGTTCAAAATCCGAAAAATATTCCAGCATAATATACTGGAGTTCAAATTTTTTACATGTGAACTTCCAGCATATTATACTGGAGTTCCAGTATAATATCCTGGAGTTCCAGTATAATATACCGGTCCAGCATAATATGCTGGAAGTTCATACACAGATGCTCCAATCTCTAGTATATTATGCTGGAACTTTCTGTCTGCTGGAGTTCCAGCATAATATGCTGGAAGTTCATACAAGGATGCACCAATCTCCAGTATATTATGCTGGAATTTTTCGTGTTGCAGCAAAATAGTGGTTATTTTTCAATGACTTTATAAACGCTAGCTATTTTTCAATTACCAATTCGAAAACTGGCTAGCCCGTACTATTTTCACTTTTATATAAGGACCTTAGATCCACCACATGCACCTTCCCAAAAAGAAACCTTGCCTTATTCTCCTTTTAAAAACAGGGTCAATTTCACAAATGGTCATATAACTATGACTTTTATTTACCCGTAAAATCGTATAGTTGAATTTGTAACGTGGTCTATAGACATATAAATTAAATTGATCCACAAATATAAAATAATGGAAAAGTACAAAAGTAAATAAATTAAGAATAATTGAAGAAAATACGAGCTAAACTGAACTTCTCCAGAAGCAAAAATAATATCAAGAACAAAGAGCTTAACAAGATGATGTTAACAGAAAGTAATATTAGCCTTTTTTCGTACAAGTATTTTGTATCCTCCCATGAATACAAATTTCTATGTTTATAGCTAAATTAGGGGAGACACGATTCTCAAATCAAGTTCCTAATTAAAGTGAATAAAAACCCCTTTTGATAGCCGCATAACGATTGAGTGTAAATACTAAGATTCTCTGTAATAGTTGCTCCTTTAATGTTGCCTTCTTCAACATGTATCTTGCTTTCAAAATCTTCTCTCTGGTCTTGATGCCATCGAGACTCATACAGTACCAACCACATGCTTAGATCCGGTGTCAATTATTTGCTGATTTATTTCCTACGTGTCTTTACTGCCACATGTTCACTAGACGACACATGCACCTCTCTTCTCCTAATCTTACCCTATATAACTTTTCTTCACCAAAGTCATATAACTATATTTTCTAACATAAAAATCACAAGATTTTCATATATTCATACAAAAGTCACAATTGTCGAAAAATCTATCTTTTCATGCAATATTTTTTTACTTCACATTTTATTTTTTATTTTTAATTTACTCCCTCGGGTCCACTGTAATTAATTTTTTGGTCTTTTTTTGTGGTTCACAATATTTGATTTTTCAGATATTAAGAAGGAATTAACTTCTTCTTTTCAAAGTGACCACAGAGTAAAGAGCCTAGGAGTATTTGTTATATTTTTAATGAACAAATTAAGGTTAAATTAGTTAATTTTATTGTTAATTAATACTAAAAGGTGAATTTCTTAAAATGTGTAAAAATAACCAAAAATCAATTAAAGTGGACGAGAGGGAGTAATAAATATTGACCCAGGACAGACCCGACCTGATTCAGCCCGAATCAACGAGTTCGTAAATCTTAATGGATTCATTTTAATTCCAAAGGACTTTTATAAGAAACAAGCTTAGTTGAACCAGATATTGAAATTGCTCGATAAGCAAAATTATCATAAGCGATTATTATATATTGTATGGCGTTCCAAAGTAATATTTCTTTCTTATTTACCATAAAAAGTAATGTTTCTTTCTTTCTTGGAGTACTTTGCATGAGATTTGGAGGGAAAAAAACAGGTATGGATAAGGTGATATATACTCGGAATCTGGAGCTCAGGAATTAATAATCACTATTAATTTGAATGAAAATCTGAAAAAGAAAGATAAAAGGTATGGATAACAGTATAAATAGCATATATTTGGAGGGATACATATGAGTTTTGGATTGGACTGGATGGGGGTCAGTCCTCTTATAGTTTTCAATATATATTAGGTTAAAAATAAAAAATATGGAGTAAAAAGATTGCATCGTAAAGTCAGATTTTCTGGCAATTGTGACTTTTATGTGGGCGTGTGAAAGTTTTGTGATTTTTGTGTTAAAAAATATAGTTATATGACTTTGATGAAAAAAGTAATAGTTCCGAGACCATTTGAAATTTACCATGTAACAAAAACAGACATGGTATAATCCCACAAATAGGGTCTAGAGAGGGCAGTGTGTACAAAGATTTATGCCTACCTTGTGAAAATAAAGAGACTATTTTCAAAGACCCTCGGCTCGAGAAAAAAGAAAAAAATGGGTAGAAATCAACACGTAGTAAGAACAACAAGATAATAGATAACTGAAGCGGAAGAAACAACATGTAATAATAGAAATCTAAGAATACGAGAGTACAAAACTAATACTACTACCTACTAGTGCGGCATAAAAATACGCTCGACTACCCACTAACCTTCTATCCTAATTATTTCTCGACCTCTACATACTCCTATCAAGGGAAGCTGAAGCTACACCATAGCATGCCTAATTACCTCTCCCAATACTTTTTAGGCCTACCTCAACCTCTCTTCACACCTATCAAGGTCAACCTCTCATACCCTCCTTATTAGGGCATCTGTACCCCTCCTCTTCACATGTCCGAACTATTTTAGCCTCGCTTCCCACATCTTGTCCTCCATGAGGGTCACTCCACTTTGTCTCGGGTAACTTCATTTTTAATCTTATCTCTTATAGTGTACGCACACATCCATCTCAGCATTCTCATCTCTGCTACTCTTATCTTCTCGCCATGGGAGTTCTTGATTGGCCAACACTTTGCACCATACAACATAGTCGGTCTAACTACCACTCGATGGAACTTACCTTTAAGTCTAGATGGCACATTCTTATCATAAAGAATACAAACACCGGCTACCTCTATTTCATCAACATCGCTCCAATATAATTATTATAGTCATTCATCTATTCTTATACTGTATACATGAGGTAAAAAAGTATGCACTGTCATTTACCTTAAGTAAAACTCATATAACAACAGCAACAACAACAACAAAAATCCAGTAGTTTCCTACGAGTGGGGTTTGGGGAGGATAAGATATACGCAGCCTTACCCCTACCCCTAGAAGGGCAGAAAGGCTGTTTTCGATAGACTCTCGGCTAAAGAACGACTAAAAAAGAAAAGGTAATTGCAACAAGTAGGAATAACAACAAGATGAAATAAGATCGAATCCAAGAATGCAGTCAAACTCTAGGTAGTAATAGCCATCTATGAATAAAAGATAACATACTAACACTAATGCTAGCGAACTGAGTAAGACAAAGAGAAATGCTCGACTACCTACTAACCTTATACCCTAATCTTTGGCCTTCACACCCTCCTGTCTAGGGCCATGTCCTCAGTCAGCTCCAGCTACGCCATATCCCGCATAATAACCTCTCTCCAAGACTTCTTAGCCCTACCTTTACCCCTCCTGCTGCCCACCGAGGCTAACCGCTCATACCTTCTAACTGAGGCTTCTATACTTCTCCTCTTAACATGCTCGAACCATCTCAACCTCGCCTCCCGCATCTTATCCTCCACAGGGGCCACTCCCACCTTTTTCCGAATAACTTAATTCCTAATCTTATCCAACCGGGTATGCCCACATATCCACCTCAACATCCTCATCTCAGCTACTTTTAGCTTCTGGGTATGAGAGTTCTTGACCTGCCAACACTCTGCTCCATACAACAGTCGGTATAACTACAACCTTGTAGAACTTATCTTTAAGTCTCAGCGGCAGATTCTTATCACACAAGACACCAGAAGCGAGCCTTCATTTCATCCATCCTGCTCCGATACGATGCATGACATCTTCATCAATCTCTCTGATACCTTGTATTATAGATCCAAGATACTAGAAACCACCTCTCTTGGGGATGACTTGCGTATCAAGCCTCACCTTCATATCCCCTTATTGGGTACCGTTGCTGAACTTGCACTTCATGTATTCCGTCTTGGTCCTGCTCAATTTGAAACTAATTAAAATTCATATGTGAAACGTAAATACTTGCAAGTTTTGATATATATCGTTGAGGTTACGCTGAAGGAGCAAGCCTTGTCGTTTTGACCACCTGCTGCCAATGTTTTAAAAGGCGGGGGCAAGGCATGAAGCGAGACGTTTTAGTTCTGACGAGGCGAGGCGTAAGCCCTAAGACATGGGACGTAAGTCCCACAGATCTTTAAATTTTACTAGTTTCAAGAATTTTAAGATATTATAAAATAAAAAATAATTATAAAAATTATATTAAAATCGCAAAATTATAACAAATAATCTATTTAAAATATTTATAAATTATAATTCAACTATGAATAATACGAAAAGTATGACATATATCATAATATATAAATTAGCTGCAACATCGTTACAATTCAAACATCACAAGTAATGTATTCGATGCGAAATCTTATATGTATCTCTTAAGGATTAATGAATCTTGAAAGAATTTCGATATTCTAATTTGATTTTTTTTTAAAATACTCCTTTTATTTTATATGCTTTCTAATTGAAAGAGAATTTATATAAAAACATAATTCACAATTTTAATATGATTCTCTAGCATCATTTATTTTTAAGTTTCAACAAGTTAATAAAGTGACACATAATTCACCATATTATACCATGATACTAATTATTTGTAAATAGTTATTAGGTAATACCGAGCTATTACATTAATAAGTATTGTATCTCGTAAATGTGGAAAAAATAATATTTAGGAAAATAATTATAAAAAATATTATGGACTATTATATAATAAAGACATAACAAAAGTTAATAAATAAATACTTTTTAAATGAAAGATTTATTTAAAATTTATTATCATAACAGTCTTAGTGGATAACGTGCAATAACTTTTATTTTAATTATGACATAAAATACTCTCAACTAAATGATTTATAATTAAAAAAAAAGTAATTTTGAATAGTCGACGATTTATTAAGAAAATTTAAGGATTTACAAGGTTAGTTACGCACAATTGCATAAAGTTCTATTAGGCGAGCCCAGTACGCTGGGTGTTGGGCTTATCCGGGACGTAAGCCCCGACGGTCGATGCGTAAGTCTCACGGAACTAAGCCCCACACATATGCCCAGGAGCGTTTTACGATTGCTTCGCCCCAGGGCGAGCCCCGGATGAGTCCCAATTCTGCCTTTTAAAACAGAGCTTGTTGCGTTGGCTTTGGACAGCGTAATAATTGCTAGTACTAATACTAGTATTGGTATTTAGATATAACTAATTAATGTTAAAGCCATTATAAAAAGGGAACTTTACATAATTGTCACAATTTAAAAGAAATATAACAAATTCGTAGCATGAAATCCAATATTACAGTTGTGATAGGAAAATATTTATATTTGTAGCACACAGTTCCATTAAAATAGGAATATTAATTATTAATCTCTAAACATAAGCAATTTGAATGAAAGTCAATAATTCTTTGTACAAAAATTATGCATTTTTTTCTCTTTATCTATTAGCTTTCCTTCCTTTTCTTCATCTTCTTAATTTTATTTTCTGCCGAATCCAATATATTTTCTAAATTTGTTCATTCGTTTTCTTTTTAATTATCTTTCTTAAGTTTTTCTCTTCCTTCTTTATTCCTTTCTTAACATAAAGATCTTACTTCGATAATAATATACGTTAATATATACAAAACGTATATAAAAAAAGTATATATTGAATTAACACATATAAAATATGCAAAAAATATACATAAAAAATACATCTTCAATTAAGATGACACTTAGACATGTGAAATATACATAAAAAAATATATCTTAAATTTAATTAAGATGGCATATAAATATATAAAAAATATATATATAAAATACATACTAAATTAAAAGGGCACTTAACATATAAAATATATTTGAAATATACATTAAAAATACATCTTAAAATAAGATGCTACTTCACAAATAAATATACAAAAATTATATACGTAAAAATACATTTTGAATTAAAGTGATACTTGATATACAAAATATAAAAGACGTATAAATCAATACATCTTGAATTTAGGTGGCATTCACATATGCATCAGATTTTAAAAAATGGAGTGAAGAAGATGAATGTTGGGCTTAATTTTTGTAATATGCTAATAATGAAAAACAAAAGTGCTCTTTATGGAATAATCAATAAATGATGCTATTTTTTTTAAATAATAATTAAAAAAAGGATCGAGTGTGTAAAAAACTCTTACAAGAATTTTGGCCCAAAAATAATTACTTTAGCATAAATTACCACGACAATATAGCTAGGCAGTCTGAACTTTGGTCGGTTAAGGCGCGTTTGTCCCTAAACAGTAACATTACTACGTTAAATGAATTCTACCCCCTAAAACACTTACATTGAGGCTTTTATAATCGTTCTTCAAGAAACAATGCTCCACCGACGCAGTTTATAGTGAGATGGATATGATCTCTTTAATTTTAATTATAGATTTTCAGTTCGAACTCTAGGAATAAATAAAATCCTGATAAAAAAATACGTTCACCTTTAATGGACATTAAAGACGTATTCGGATTAGTCGGCTCCCCAATGTGATATCAAACACTGAATGGAGAATTAAAAAAAGAAAGAAAACAATGCTTCAGCTTTCATGTTCCAGTAGAGTAAATGGTACAGAATAATCAACTACAATTTAGATAGAAGTAAATGATCTACCAGGATCTTCTGTATTTTTAAATTATCATTATCCTATTAAATGAACCATATAACTAAAAGAATATTTGTAATTAGCCGTAACGGAACCACTTCGCAGTTCATCTCCACCATTTGCCTCTGACTCCACTACTTTTATTTTATGTCACTTCAAAAATTCATATTTTTTTGGGGGTTTCTTCACATTCCTCTATACATAGTTGAGTTTAACACTGACAGTCTTAATCATACTCCTCCCGATCCATAATAAGTGACTTTTTGATCTTTTTATTTTGGTCCAAAATAAGTATTCTTTTAAATAATCAAGAAGGAATTAATTTTATTTTTTCAAAATTTACCTTTATTTACATATTCGAATGTGTCAAGGTAACAATTAATTAAGGGTAATTTAATTTTTTTTTTTCTCTAGGAGTTTATATTTTCTTAAAGGATATACCAATAGCTAAAAAGTCATTTATTATGGACATGCGGGAATATCTTTTTTTTGGTTTCTTTGAATTGATGCTCTCCTAGTTGAGGCACATGCAGTTCACATAGCACGTGACTTTCAGCTGAGCACAGTCACAGAGGCTAAAATAGAACATTCACAGAGGCAAAAAGGGGTATTTTATTAATTTTTATTAAAAATAGTACAAACACATTCACTGAACTGCCAATTAACAATTCATCCCCTCTGTAATTTCAGAAACCGCTCTGATTAAGGGTGTCTTATGTTTGATTGGTCAAAAATATTTTAAAAAATATTTTCTCTTTAAAACAAAGTTCCTTAAAAAGCAGAAAAATAACTTCTTGATAAGAGTATGAAAAAACAAGTCAAGTGCCATACCATGCTTGAAAAAAACAAGTTAAGTGCCATACCATGATGCTAATTGTCTCCTGTTCACTCCCAACACTCCATCCGATCCACCTTCCAATCCGGCAGAAGTATAAATCGAATCGGAAAATCGCACCAAAGCGAAAAGTCAAATCAAATCGATTAAAAAATCCGATTAGATTTGGTTTTTGTTTGATTTGGTATTAAGTAAAAAAATTCGAATCAAACCGACATATAAATATATAAGTTTTATATATATACTTTTAAGACTTTTAATAGAATTTTTTTTAAAAATGTCTCGAAATATTTGCGATTCTTTTATGGAATGTAATATTTAGCTCCATATTTATTAACTTTAAATAATGAGTTGTATGATCACTTTCTTATCAAGTGTTAGTATCACGATCCGAAATTCTCACCTTTGGACTGTGATGGCGCCTAACATTTTACTTGCTAGGCAAGCCAACGTTAGAATAATATTAACCAATTTTTAAATTATTAATAATCAAAGAAACAAATGCGGAAGCAAAGTTTGAAATATAGTGAATAATCCATAAATACAACGGTGTCTAAATACCATCCCAGAATTAGTGTCACAAGTGCTCGAGCTTCTAGAATAAATACAAATAAAGGTTTGAATAAAACAAAGCTGTCTGAAAATAAACACACAGCTAAAGTAAAATAGACGGGGACTTCAGAACTGCAGACGNCCGCAGAACTCCATCTTCCCCCTCAGAAACCTGTTTGGCATCACCGTGCCGCATCGTGTCCTTAAGGACAAGTAAATGAGGATCATCATACTGCCTCTCTCTGATGCACTCATATAAAGAAGACCGACTGTCTCTTATACACATCTAATCGAATCGGAAAATCGCACCAAAGCGAAAAGTCAAATCAAATCGATTAAAAAATCCGATTAGATTTGGTTTTTGTTTGATTTGGTATTAAGTAAAAAAATTCGAATCAAACCGACATATAAATATATAAGTTTTATATATATACTTTTAAGACTTTTAATAGAATTTTTTTTAAAAATGTCTCGAAATATTTGCGATTCTTTTATGGAATGTAATATTTAGCTCCATATTTATTAACTTTAAATAATGAGTTGTATGATCACTTTCTTATCAAGTGTTAGTATCACGATCCGAAATTCTCACCTTTGGACTGTGATGGCGCCTAACATTTTACTTGCTAGGCAAGCCAACGTTAGAATAATATTAACCAATTTTTAAATTATTAATAATCAAAGAAACAAATGCGGAAGCAAAGTTTGAAATATAGTGAATAATCCATAAATACAACGGTGTCTAAATACCATCCCAGAATTAGTGTCACAAGTGCTCGAGCTTCTAGAATAAATACAAATAAAGGTTTGAATAAAACAAAGCTGTCTGAAAATAAACACACAGCTAAAGTAAAATAGACGGGGACTTCAGAACTGCAGACGCCATGCAGTTATACCTTAAGTCTCCTCTGGTAGCTGAAATCCAAGCAAGTCTATGGTACGCCGCTGGGACTAACTCCGAAATCTGCACATGAAGTGTAGAGTGTAGTATCAGTACAACCGACCCCATGTACTGGTAAGTGCTGAGCCTAACCTCGACGAAGTAGTGACGAGGCTAAGGCGGNCCCTGCATCCGCAGAACTCCATCTTCCCCCTCAGAAACCTGTTTGGCATCACCGTGCCGCATCGTGTCCTTAAGGACAAGTAAATGAGGATCATCATACTGCCTCTCTCTGATGCACTCATATAAAGAAGACCGAGAGGCTGTGTAAGCTAGAACCCGACTGGGTTCTGAAACATCTAACCTCATGAAATGATTAGCTAAAGTCTTAACATCTGCAGCTAATGGCCTCTCACCAACCGGAATATACCCAAGACCGCCCATACTCGCAGCCTTTCTATTCAAGGCATCGGCCACCACATTGGCCTTTCCGAGGTGATACAAAATGGTGATATCATAGTCTTTCAACAACTCCAACCATCTTCTCTGTCTCAAATTACGATCCTTTTGTTTGAACAGATACTGAAGGCTACGATGATCAATAAATACATCACACGAGACACCGTAGAGGTAATGCCTCCAAATCTTCAGCGCATGAACAATGGCTGCCAATTCTAAGTCATGAACATGATAATTCTTCTCGTGAACTTTTAACTACCGCGACGCATATGTAATCACCCTGCCATCTTGCATTAATACTGCACTAAGCCCAATGTGAGATGCGTCACAATATACCTTATACGATCCTGAACCTGTGGGTAATACCAACACTGGCGTCGTAGTCAAAGCGGTTGTCACGACCCCAAATTCCCTCTGTAGGATATCGTGATGGTACCTAGTCTCTAAGACTAGGTAAGCCTATCAATCCGGAATAATAATAAATATCTGAAATAAATAAACTACAATTCAAACAATTTCAACTCCCAAAACCNTAATAATAAAAATAATCCAGGTAACCTATTTATAATAATTGAAGCCAACTCAGCAGTCATAACCAATTTTAATTTCCATCAATTCTGTTGCAGCGTGCAAACCGCTCTCACAATATATTCACATTCAATTCTGTTGCAACGTGCAACCCGCTCTCACAATATATTCACATTCGGTTCTATTGCGGCGTGCAACCTGCTCCTCCAATATATTCATTTTAATCAAGTCTGTNGTAAGATAGAAGGGGACTCCGAAGTCTACGGACGCTGCAGATATACCTCGAAGTCTCCTCGTACAACTTGTTTACTGATGCGTGGTCTGATAAGATGTACCTGGATCTGCACAAAAAGATGTGCGGAAGCGTAGTATGAGTACACCACAACGGTACCCAGTAAGTGCCAAGCCTAACCTCGGTAGAGTAGTGACGAGGTCAGGTCAGGCCCTACTGGAGAATAAATAATGGCATGGTAAAATGTTTAAACAATATTATAAGATAAAATGATAATGAAAATGAATCAAGTAGTATGTCACATTTAATTACATCAAATAATAGCAAATAAATACCTCGTGGAAATAAAACATAATTCTTTTCAACTTTAAGAAAATCACAACAATAATCAAAGGCAACTGCGGCCATAAATCAATATCAATAAGGGCACTCCCGAGGTACCGTCTCGTAGTCCCAAATCATAAATAAATTCACAATATCTCATTTTCTTATCTCACCGCGGGAGCCTTCACAATTTATTTTAAAGAAAATATTTTTTCCGAAATAGCATCCCGCGTTTTAACCATTCTTATCACACCGTATGACTTCTAGTAGTTCCCCTTACTAGCCACGCGTATCAAGCCACCCTTATCTCACCGCATGC
>AWOL01S0001612.1:48802-61720 GCA_000715115.1 Nicotiana otophora
CCTAATTCCACTACGGACTTCCAAATAAAATTCTGATCATGCTTCTAAGTCCAAAATCACCATACGGAGCTATTGGAATCATCAAAATTTTATTCCGGGGTTGTTTACACATAATTTGATATCTGGTCACTATTTGAACTTAAACTTTTAATTTTTTATCAAAATTCTATATCTCGGACTAGGGACCTCGGAATTTGATTCCGGGCATACGCCTAAGTCCCAAATCACGATACGGGCCTACTGGAACTATCAAAACACTGATCCGAGTCCGTTTGCTCAAAATATTGACCAAAGTCAACTTAGTTGAGTTTTAAAGCTCTAATTCATATTTCAATTCATTTTTCACCTAAACAATTTTCGAAAAATTTTACGGACTGTGCACGCAAGTCGAGGAATGATAAATAGTGCTTTTAGATGTCTTAGAACATAAAATTAATTATTAAATTTAAAGATGACATTTTGGGTCATCACAGCGGTCTTGAGCTTCTGAAAGCTCAACTCACACTCGTCTGACCATCTGAATGGGATACTTTTCTGGGTCAATCTGGTCAATGGGCTTGCTATAGATGAAAACCCTTCCATGAACCGATGATAATAACCTGCTAAACCCAGAAAACTCCGGATCTCGGTAACTGAAGTATGTCTAGGCCAATTCTGAACAGCCTCAATCTTCTTAGGACCCACCTTTATGCCTTCTGCCGATACAACATGCCCCAAAAAGCCAACTGAGTCTAACCAAAACTCACATTTTGAAAACTTAGCATATAACTGATTATTCTTCAAAGTGTGAAGCACACTTCGAAGATGCTGCTCATGTTCCTCTCGACTGCTGGAGTAAATCAAGATATCATCAATGAATACAACCACAAAAGAATCCAAATAAGGCTTGAACACCCGATTCATCAAATCCATAAATGCTGCTGGGGCATTTGTCAACCCAAATGACATCACTAGGAATTCGTAATGCCCATACCGAGTTCGAAAAGCTGTTTTAGGGACATCAGATGCCATAATCTTCAACTGATGGTAACCAGACCTCAAATCGATCTTTGAAAATAATTTGGCACCCTGAAGCTGATCAAATAAGTCATCAATTCTTGGCAGCGGATATTTATTTTTGATAGTGGCTTTGTTCAACTACCGATAATCTATACATATCCGCATAGAGCCATTTTTCTTCTTCACAAATAATACTGGTGCATCCCAGGGCGAGACACTGGGTCTAATGAATCCCTGATCAAGCAAGTCTTGTAACTGCTCTTTCAATTCTTTCAACTCTGGCGGGGCCATACGGTATGGTGGAATAGAAATGGGCTGAGTGCCCGGAGCCAAATCAATACAGAAGTCAATATCTCTGTCAGGTGGCATCCCCGGTAAATTTACAGGAAATACTTTTAGAAATTCACGAACAACTGGTACTGAGTCCATAGAAGGAACATCCGCACTGGGATCGCGAATATAAGCCAACTGGTTAGCCTTTAAATTGCTAGTTCCATTAAATGGTCATAACTTGAGCTAGGGAACTCCAAATTAAATTCCGGACATACGCCCAAGTCCCAAATCACGATACGGAGCAACCGGAACTGTCAAAACACTGATCCGGGTCCATTTGCTAAAATGTTGACTAAAGTCAACTCAGTTGAGTCTTAAAGCTCTATTTCACATTTTAATCCATATTTTCACATGAAAACTTTTCGAAAAATGTTACGGACTGCGCACACAAGTCGAGAAATGATAAATGGTATTTTTTGAGGTCTTAGAATACAGAATTACTTATTAAATTTAAAGATGACATTTTGGGTCATCACAGTTAGTGAAATACACAATCTCTTTGTTCTTTCATATTTATATATTAAGATCTATTAATTCTTACTCCCTCCGTTTTAATTTATGTGAACCCATTTGACTAGGCACAGAGTTTAAGAAAAGAGAGAAGACTTTTGAACTTGTAGTGTAAAATGAGGCACATATATTTTGTGTGGCTATAAATCATTACATAAAGGTAAATTATTTTCAAATAAGGAAAGAGGTCATTCTTTTTTGTACGGACTAAAAAGAAAATAGGTTCATATAAATTGAAACGGAGGGAGTATATCTTTTTCGAATTTGGAATGGTATTTCGATAATTTAAAATTAAATAGAACATAGCATTATATAGGTTCATATTTATTTTTATATTTAATTATTAAATTCGGTGAACTTTGAAAGTGTGCATCAACGTAAAATTATTGTCCGACGACCAAAATATAACTATCATAAGAATATTTTAATAAATCATATATTTGTTAATTTCTTAAATTTTTACTAAACATATATTTACTTATAAAAACATTTAACAAAGTAAGATTGAAATAATATTCATATAACAAAAAAACCCGAAAACCCGACAAAACCGAACTAATCCAAACTGATATAGTTGGTTTGGTTTGGTTTTGATAAAAATCGAACCAATCCGGTCTATGTACACCCCTACTGCCGCATGTCCACACCTCACCTCGCCCCACCACCCCTAACCCCTCATCATCACTCCCACAACAATCGACTGCCTCCTCAACCCCATTCCCGTAATGTTTGCTTAGGTTATATAAATATTCTTTTGGAACAATATTTTCTGCTTACTTATCAAACATAATCAAAAAATAAATAAAAATAATTATTTATTTTTCAAGAAAATATTTTGCTTCGTATCACCACAATAATCCAAGTCCGAAACAACAACAACAACAACAATGCTAATATCTTTCTCTGGTCCACAATAAGTGACCATTTTACCTTTGTCACACCATTAAAGAAATTCGAACTCCTAGAGGAAAAAGATGTATTCACTAAATTAATCTTAATTAATTGTTACCTTGACACATTGAAATATATAAATAAGGAAACATTTTGAAAAAATAAAATTAATTCCTTCTTGATTATGTATGGACACTTATTTTGGGCCAAAAGAAAAGATAAAATGGTCACTTATTATGAAACGGAGGGAGTATCAAAGAAAATTTAACAAATTCCCAAGGGAAAAAAGGAACAAAATTACTCCACTTGTAAGAGTCATACGACAAATTAAAAAGAAATACTCCCTCTGGTCCACGGTAAGTGACCAATTTGCCTTGGGCACACCTATTAAGGAAATACTAAATTCTAGAAAAAAATAGTTAGTGTGACTAAACTACCCTTAATTAAATATTACAACATAATTTAATGTGAGAAGTAAAAGGCTTTTTAGGGATACGTACATAAGGGTAATTTTAAAAAAATAAATTAAATTTTTTCTTGATTATATAAATGGACACTTATTTTGGACCAAAATAAAAAGACAAATTAGTTACTTATTATGGACCGGAGGGAGTAATTAGTTTTCTCCTCGTAAATTGAAACGCACAACTTTATTATTATCTATATTATATTAAAAGCACGAAGGCCCTTCGCGAAATGTAGTTCGCCTTTTTTACCCTTTTAAAATAGAGTTCACATCGGACAAAGTAATCATTTAATTATATTCCTAATATTTAGCACTTTAAATCAACTAAAACTTTATTTAATATATTTTTCCTTATTTGAACTATGTAAAAAGTTGTCATGACCCAAAATCCATAAAGGTCGTGATGGCGCCGGACACCACTTTATTGATGAACATTCTACCACGCTCGAAAATATCAAATCTCGTTATTCCATCAACCCAAATCTAAATATTCCTAGTCCGATTGCCTTTCCTTCGCCGGAAATAAAATGCTAGATCTCTGAATCATGCACTGAGTAAACCTCCTTCAAAGTCATTCACTGCTTCGACGCATAGACAATCATCTTTCCATTACACAAACACGGTGCGTTAGCAACGCATGAATCATCACACCAATTGGCGCATAGCCCCAAAATCATCAGAAATATAGCTACTGAGCTGAGATGACAGAACATGCTTCCACAAGGCGATGACGTTAGCTCCAATCAAATATGCAGGGAGAAACATCCTGCTCTACATCATTAGTGCCATTATAATTCCTCAATTCCAATTTATAAAAAGCGCTTTGCGTCGCGTAAGATTGAATAGGAAGGAAACGAAGGCATAAGCCTCAAAAGAATCAAATCACACGATGAGGAATCAAGAAGGGAAGTGCTCCTAACAGCCCTGTAGCCTCTCAAAGATAAGTACAGACGTTTCCGTATCGATCCGCAAGACTCTACTAGACTCGCTCATGAATCGTGAGACCTAAGTGAACCTAGTGCTCTGATACTATGTTGTCACGACTCAAAATCTATAAAGGTTGTGATGGCGCCGGACACCATTGTCAGGCAAGCCAACAATAAGTACTTAATTGGGTTCTCATTTTGTTACTTTTAAAGATATAATTTTCCTTCAATTTAACTCATAAAAGATGAAGTTTACAAGATAAATAATAATATCTTTAAAATTTCCAACACAGCACAACCCATAATCCTCCCAAAATCCGGTGTTACAAATGCATAAGCATTAACTAGGAATGTAAAATAAAAATACAACAGCTGTCCGGAATACAAATTGAACAGGAAAAATGTAAGTTCTCTGAGGGAGACTCTGTTGGTTGCTGATCGTCGTATAGAATGCAACTCACCTAAGTCCTTGCCATAATCGTGCCTCTGCGCCCACAAGGCCGCTAAACATATGTGTACCTGCACAAAAATGTGCAACAAGTGTAGCATGAGTACGTAAATCAACGCGTACCCAGTAAGTATACCGCCTAACTCCGAAGAAGTAGTGACGAGGGGTCGACTTCGACACTTACTATGGGCTTGCAACCGTATTAATTAATCCAGGTCTAATTTAATGATAGTATTCCATTTATTTATAGCCCATAGTAAGTGTCGAAGTCGACCCCTCATCACTACTTCTTCGGGGTTAGGCGGGATACTTACTGGGTACGTGTTGATTTACGTACTCATGCTACACTTGCTGTACATTTTTGTGCAGGTACACATATGTTTAGCGGCTTTGGGGGCGCAGAGGCGCGACTATGGCAGGGACTTAGGTGAGCTGCATTCTATACGACGATCCGCAACCAACAGAGTCTCCCTCAGAGTACTTACATTTTTCCTGTCCAATTTGTATTCCGGACAGCTGTTGTATTTTTATTTTATATTCCTAGTTAATGCTCATGCACTTGTGATACCGGATTTTGGAAAGATTATGGGTTGTGCTGTGTTGGAAATTTTAAAGATATTATTATTTATCTTGTAAACTTCATCTTTTATGAGTTAAATTGAAGGAAAAATATATTTTCAAAAGTAACAAAATGAGAACCCAATTAAGTACTTATTGTTGGTTTGCCTGACAGTGGTGTTCGGCGCCATCACGACCTTTATGGATTTTGGGTCGTGACAAAAGTACTAATATTTAAAACTTTAAAATTAATTAAATAAGATTTTACCTTTTATACTAACATCAAAATCATAAAAGATCACGTTGAAAAGGAAAACTATTTTGTATTTTGATCACCATTAAACTTGTATTTAAGTAATACATTTTAATTATCAAAATACGCTTTCTCACTCACGTCCGATAGGTTTAGATAGTTGTCGTTTCTTTTCTACTTTGTTTTGCCTTTTGTTTTGGTTGTGATTCAAGCCTTATTCGTTGTTATCTTTCTTTTTGCTTGCTTTCTTTATTTGTTTTGTTAGTAATTTTAATCTCATAATCCCATATAGCTATAATATGATTGATGAAAATTCCAAATCTATTAATTTTGAATTATATAATTGAGTATTGTTTTGATTGATTATTTTGCTGGTTACATTGTATTGAAATATTTTTTTATTAAGTCTTTCAAGTTTTGCGTTTGATGGAAATTATCAATTATAACTCACATGTTCTTGGTTAGAGGGTTTCTGAGCACTCCTTTATGCCATGAATATGAAATCCGACAAGGTTTGGTTTAATCTGAAAGAGTATTATAAATAAAGTAAGGTATTCAATTTTATCTAACGAGTATAGATATTCTTAATTAGCTCAGTCTTCCAATATGCTCAGGTGTTCTTTACGAACAGTTCAATCACATAATGCTCTCTTTTGTTTGCTAATTACAATAATTTAGTTTATTCCAGGATGTTTGAGCAAAGAGTCTGAGCCGGCTCGGGGCTCTAACACCGAATTAGGGTAGAAAAGGATTTCTTTCTCAGTTAATAAATGTCTGGAATCTTGGGTTACTAATTGGTGGAATACTGGGCAATCCGAAATTTTTTGGAATAATATTCAAGAAAAGAGTCTTCTAGAAAAATTCATAGAATTAGAGGAACTCCTCTTCTTGGACGAAATGATCAAGGAATACTCGGAAACACATCTCGAAGAGTTTGGGATAGGAATCCATAAAGAAACGATCCAATTAATCAAGATACAAAATGAGAATCGTATCCATAGGATTTTGCACTTCTCGACAAATATCATCTGTTTTATTATTCTAAGCGGGTATTCAATTTTGGGTAATGAAAAACTTGTTATTCTTAACTCTTGGGCTCAGGAATTCCTATATAANCTCTAAATATGATTACAGAAAAGACACACATTTACATAACACCACAAATACAAAAGTTACACACTCTTTGGCCATTGAAGATTTTTAGAACGCTGCAACAGTTAACAAATTCGAAAATTTATCTTCGATTCCCACTTCTTTTAGCCATTGCTTTCTCTTTAAAAGTTATATCATCATATTTCATAATGGATAAAACTATTCTCATTATTAGTGCTTAAATTTATGAAAAATATTTAGCTAGCGTTTGTACATAGATTTGATTGAAATTTTAAAAAAAAGAATTTTTGAAGTTGTGTTGAAAAATAATTTTTGAAAGTTGAAGTTGTGTGAGTGGAAGGAAAATTGTTACCCAAAAACTGATTTAGACAGTTTTTGAAAACTAGGAAATTTTTGAATTGTTTTCCCAAAACATGATCATATTTCATAAATAAATAATATTTTCAATTTATTTTTGAGAAAATAAAGCCAAAATCTTTGGCCAAAATTTCTCTCTTTTACATCTTAAACTTACTAACCAAATTAGTGTTGCTTCCTTACGATCATGTCTTTTGCATGTTAATTTCTATTTCAATTAACTGATAGGGTTGCCTTTAATCTTTACTTTATAACTCAAATAGTTTTTAAAAAAATAATAATTAATTAATTTTATTAAAATATATACTCATTGATATAAGGTACCCGAAGATTAGTACTTATAATAATGGGTTGCTCTATTACTTTATCGACATGATTGTCAAAGTTCCCTTCCCTTCTTGGGAGAAGTCTTATGTACTCCATTAGCAAGGTCTTTATGGTTCTTTATTTAAGTCCGATAATTTTCATAATATCTGTCTTAATCAGCCTCTTTTAGCTGGCTTTTCTTAAAGCGAGAAGCTCTAAAGAAAATACTCACTAATTTTTAGTAACTCAATGTTTAAGATTATAACGCTATGGTTTGGCGTGAGCACCGAATGCGAGATAATGAACAATGTTTTAGTTTACGCTCTCAAATTAAAATAACTTATAATAACAAGTATATAGTGCTAATTTAGTAACATAAAAGTGCAAGAAATAATATGCTATAACTGGTTAGATTCCACTGACAGGGTAGAAATTATTTACACTGTAAGTTAATATCTTTAAATTTGAGGCTGGCAAATTTAATGTTGAGAACAATTACTTACCTCAGCCATCGCGCACTGTGGACTTTAACATGCCACATTGTTGTTTGTTAACACTGGACCTCTTCACACACAGGAGCCCACACAAGCAGGCCCAACTAGTTGACATGGTCCAATACATCTTTGTAGTAGTCTGTAATTAGTTTTACATATATAGCCACCTTATGCTTCCCCTTAACTGATTTTTTGGTCTAGCCTTGCAATTCTTTACCTATTGTATATAAAGTCTTAGAAGGATTAAATGTGAAACACACAAATATTTTGATACATTTCATTTTCTCAGAGAATAAAATTCTCTCTTCGTCTTTATTCTTAGTTTTGGTTTTCTTCTTCATATTTTGCTTCCGCGATTTGATCTCGTTGATCTAACATGGTATCAGAGCCCAGAATTGAATATTACTTGTTCTGAACTCTCGATCGATCTTACCCTCGCCGTTTTTCGAAAAATGTCGGTTCGTCAATTTTCACCTAGGGTTTTTGAGTTTTGCGAAACTTTGGAAAAATTTGTGAAAGTTCTCCGATAGAGTTTGATGTGCGATTGTGGCGTCGGAATTCGAAGACTTTCATCTTATTCAGCTCTTTCGACTGATTTCAGCTAAAGAAAACCTACTTCTCCAATTTGTTTGAGAAGGACGGTAACACATACTCTATATAGCTCCAAGTTCAACAAATTTTGTGTGATTTTTTACTGTTGCATGTCTATATTTCTTTCGATATGGGAAGTACAGTAGAATTTTCAGATGAAACTAGGCAGACCACTTCTGATGATGGATTTACCCCCTTTTCCATCGAACCTACTCATCCTTTTTACATTCACCCATCAGATAGCCCAGGGAGTCGTCTGATTTCTGATATATTTGACGGAAATGGATTTGTTTTATGGAGAAAGAATATGCTAGTTGCCCTTTCCGCTAAGAACAAACTAGGTCTCATAAATGGTCGAATTCCTCAGCCTAATCTAAATTCTCCTTATTACTCTTTTTGGGAGCGTTGTAACGATATGGTTATAGCGTGGATTACCAATTTTTTGTCCAAAGATATAGCTACTAGTGTCATAGGTTTTAGCACTACTAAGGATATTTGGTTTGATATAAATGAAAGATTTGGTCAGTCTAATGGTTCCAAATACATACAACTCCAAAAAGAATTAGCAGCTACTTCCCAAGGATCTTCAGACATTGCAACTTATTTCACAAAATTGAGGAGTTTGTGGGATGAGATTAACACTGCATATGTAGGTCTTGTATGCACATGTGGTGCTTTTACCAAAACACATTGAAGAATAGAAAATATTTCAATTCCTTGATGGTCTAAATGAATCTTATTCCACCTGCAAGAGTAATATTTTGATGATGCCCTCTCTCCTTTCCATTAGTAAGGCTTATTCTATGCTACAACATGATGAAAAGCAAAAGAAAACCTCCCTGTTCCTAGTTTTTCAAATGAATCAGCTTTATTTTCTGTATCAACTGGTCCTTCTCATTCTGGTAATTTCAACAACAATAAAGGAATTAACCAAAGAGTTCAATTTGATTCCAAAAAAGGACTCATATCCAACCTCTTCTGCAAATACTGTAAGAAAACTGGGCACATTGTTAAAAAATGTTATAGGCTGCATAGTTTCCCCCGGGATTTTAAGTTCACAAAGGGCAAAAGGGTTGCATCTTGTGTTCAGTCTGAGGGATATGGTGGAGATTTTGCTGTATCTGCTAAATCTTCTGATCCCCCTGCTCCTGCTCATGGTTTCAGCAAAGAGCAATACCAGCACTGACACTCTTTCAACAGGCACAACTAGCTCCTCCCTGCATCCCTGAAGGTCCCAGTGATGAAAATCTTGCCTTTGCAAACTTTGCAGGTATGTTTAGTTATTCTGTTTTTACTGCTAATGATTATAGTGTATGTGCACATTCACAAACAGATAGAAGTCCTTGGATACTAGACTCAGGTGCCACAAACCACATGACTACTCACAAACAACTACTCCACAATCTTCAACCCTTAACCACTCCTTACTTGGTTACTTTACCAAATGGTTATAAGGTTAAAGTTATCTCTACTGGTTCTTTAACTCTAAGACCAGATATTACTCTACTTAATGTTCTGTTAGTTCCATCTTTTCATTTCAACCTCAATTCTATTCACAAGTTAATCACTCAATTACACTGTTATGCGCTCCTTACCAGTTCTCATTGTTATTTACAGGGCCTTTCTCTGAAGAGTCCACTGGAAATTGGTAGGTCTACAAATGGTCTATACTACCTCAACCCAACTAAATCTACTTCCTTGTCAACTGTTTCACCTCATGTAAATAATCTTCAGTGTAATGTTTTCAATTCAGTGTCTACTTGTGATGTTCTACCTCATGTAAATAGCTCTCAGAGTTTGCTTGTAATGCATCCACTGCTATTAATAAAACTGATATTTTCTAGCATCAAAGAATGGGCCACATGCTGTCACGACCCGAAATTCTCACATTCGGACCGTGATGACACCTAAAATTTTACTTGCTAGGCAAGCCAACGTTAGAATAATATTAATAAATTTTTAAATTATTAATAATCAAAGAAACAAATGCGGAAGCAAAGTTTGAAATATAGTGAATAATCCATAAAAATAACGGTATCTAAATACCATCCCATAATTGGTATCACAAGTGCACGAGCTTTTAGAATAAATACAAATAAAGGTCTGAATAAAATAAAGTTGTCTGGAAATAAACACACAGCTAAAGTAAAATAGACGGGGACTTCAGAACTGCGGACGCCATGCAGTTATACCTCAAGTCTCCTCTGGTAGCTGAAATCCGAGCAAGTCTATGGTACGACGCTGGGACCAACTCCGAAATCTGCACAAGAAGTGCAGAGTATAGTATCAGTACAACCGACTCCATGTACTGGTAAGTGCTGAGCCTAACCTCGACGAAGGAGTGACGAGGCTAAGGCGAGTCACTTACATTAACCTGTACGCAATATTAGAAACAACAACAATAATAGAAATAATTCAGGTAACTCATTTATAATAATTGAAGCCAACTCAGCAGTCATAACCAATTATCATTTCTATCAATTCTATTGCAGCGTGCAACCCGCTTTCACAATATATTCACATTCAATTCTGTTGCAGCGTGCAATCCGCTCTTACAATATATTCACATTCAGTTCTGTTACGGCATGCAATCCGCTTCTCCAATATATTCATTTTAATCAAGTCTGTCATATATTTATTTCAATCAAGTATATATAGACTTTTTAATAAGTCTGTTGCGGCATGCAATCCGATCCCCCAATATTGACTTTTAATAAGTCTGTTGCGGCGTGGAACCCGATCCTCCAATATGAACTTTTTAATAAGTCTGTTGCGGCGTGCAATCCGATCCTCTAATATTAACTTTTAATAAGTCTGTTGCGGCGTGCAACCCGATCCTCCAATATATCCATTTACCAATTCTTATAGAAGAAATTTTCCCAATAAATGCAACCATTGATATAAAATTATAAGACAACAAGCATACAATAATTATGATTTAATCATGAAACAAACAATGACAAATAGCAAATTATTATGGAAATTAGGGAGAAAATAGGCGGTTTAATATTTAATATGCTAAATGTCAAATAACAATTAAAACACATAATTCAAATAGCATGTAACAATTAATGCAGGAATTCAAGAATTAATATTTGACAAAGAATAGGAGAGAAANTAATATTTAATATGCTAAATGTCAAATAACAATTAAAACACATAATTCAAATAGCATGTAACAATTAATGCAGGAATTTAAGAATTAATATTTAATAAAGAATAGGAGAGAAACAATTATTATAATAATTAATTTATGATTTAAAATAATTTATGATTTTTTTCAAGTAAGCAAGCAAAAATTTGACGACGTATAGACACTCGTCACCTCGCCTATACGTCGTTCACATGCATTTCACATAACAAATAATTTAAGGGTTCTATTACCTCAAGTCAAGGTTAACCACGACCCTTACCTCGCTTTGCAAGTTTCAATCAATTACTCAACTACAACTTTTCCTTTTAAATTTGGAAATCTCGTGCCAAAACATATTAAATGAATCCGGAGTGACTTCAAATTTGGCAAACAAGTCATAAATGACATAACGGCGCTGTTCACATTTTCAGAATCAGATTTCGACTTCGATATCAAAAAGTCAACTCCGTGGTCAAACTTGGAAATCTTTAGCCTTTAAATTGCTAGTTCCGTTAAATGGTCATAACTTGAGCTAGGTACCTTCAAATTAATTTTCGGGCATACGTCCAAGTCCCAAATCACGATACGGAGCTACCGGAACTGTCAAAAGACTGATCCGGGTCCGTTTGCTAAAAATATTGACGAAAGTCAACTGAGTTGAGTTTTAAAGCTCTATTTCACATTTTTTTTTAGAAAAATTTTACGTACTGCGCATGCAATTCGAAGAATGATAAATGGTGCTTTATTCAAAGTCTTAGAATACAGAATTACTTATTAAATTTAAAGATGATACTTTGGGTCATCACATTCTCCACCTCTAAAACAAATGTCCGTCCTCGAACGGAGTTAGAAAAAGTACCTGAGCTGGTGAATAAGTGTGGATATTTACTACACATGTCCGACTCAGACTCCCAGGTAGATGCCTCTACCGGCTGACCTCTCCATTGCACCCGAACTGAAAGATAACTCTTAGACCTCAACTGTCGGACCTACCGGGCTAGAATAGCCACCAGCTCCTCCTCGTAAGTCAAATCTTTGTCCAATTGGACTGAGTTGAAATCTAACACATGGGACGGATCACCATGGTACTTCCGGAGCATAGACACATGGAACATTAGATGAACCGCTGATAAACTAGGTGGTAATGCAAGCATGTAGGCTACTTCACTTACCCTTTCAAGAATTCCAAAGGGTCCGATATACCTAGGGCTCAACTTGCCCTTCTTCCCAAACCTCATTACACCTTTCATAGGTGACACCCGGAGCAATATTCTTTTTCCAACCATGAATGCAATATCACAAACTTTACGGTCGGCATAACTCTTTTGCCTAGACTGAGCTGTGCGAAATCGATCCTGAATAATCTTGACCTTATCCAAGGCATCCTGTAGCAAATCGGTACCCAACAACCGAGCCTCTCCCGGTTCAAACCAACCAACTGGCGATCAACATCGCCTTCCGTATAATGCCTCATATGGAGCCATCTGAATGCTCGACTGGTAGCTATTATTATAAGCAAACTCCGCAAGTGGCAAGAAAT
>AWOL01S0001612.1:68278-92023 GCA_000715115.1 Nicotiana otophora
CGGCGTGCAACCCGATCCTCCAATATGGACTTTTTAATAAGTCTGTTGCAGCGTGCAACCCGATCCTCCAATATTGACTTTTAATAAGTCTGTTGCGGCGAGCAACCCGATCCTCCAATATGAACTTTTAATAAGTCTGTTGCGGCGTGCAACCCGATTCTCCAATATATCCATTTACCAATTCTTATAGAAGAAATTTTCTCAATAAATGCAACAATTGATATAACATTATAAGACAACAAGCGTACAATAATTATAATTTAATCATGAAACAAACAATGACAAATAGCAAATTATTATGGAAATCAGGGAGAAAATAGGCAGTTTAATATTTAATATGCTAAATGTCAAATAACAATTAAAACACATAATTCAAATAGCATATAACAATTAATGCAGGAATTCAAGAATTAATATTTGACAAAGAATAGGAGAGAAATAATTATTATAATAATTATTTTATGATTTAAAATAATTTATGATTTTTTTCAAGTAAGCAGGCAAACAATTAATTTGACGACGTATAGACACTCGTCACCTCGCCTATACGTCGTTCACATGCAATTCACATAACAAATAATTTAAGGGTTCTATTCCCTCAAGTCAAGGTTAACCACGACACTTACCTCGCTTTGCAAATTCCAATCAATTACTCAACCACAACTTTTCCTTTTAAATTTACAAATCTCGTGCAAAAACATATAAAATAAATCCGGAATGACTTTAAATTTGGCACATAAGTCATAAATGACATAACGAAGCTGTTCACATTTTCAGAATCGGATTCCGGCTCCGATATCAGAAAGTCAACCCCGTGGTCAACCTTGAAACTCTTTAGCCTTTAAATTGCTAGTTCCATTAAATGGTCATAACTTGAGCTAGGAACCTCCAAATTAAATTTTGGGCATGCGCCCAAGTCCCAAATCACGATACGAAGCTACCGAAACTATCAAAATACTGATCCAAGTCTGTTTGCTAAAAGGTTGACCAAAGTCAACTTAGTTGAGTTTTAAAGCTCTATTTCACATTTTAATCTATTTTTCACATGAAAACTTTCCGAAAAATTTTACGGACTGCGCACGCAAGTCGAGGAATGATAAAATGGTGCTTTTTCGAGGTCTTAGAACACAGGATTACTTATTAAATTTAAAGATGATATTTTGGGTCATCACACATGCCTTTTAATAGAATGATATCTATTCCTTTCCTATCTAGCAAACTTTCTACTAAACAACATTTTTTATGTGATGTTTGTCCTATGGCAAGACAACACAGACTCCCCTTCTCTAATAGTGTAATCCATTCCACCACACATTTTCAATTGGTCCATGTTGATGTATGGGGACCATACAATGTTAGAACCTATAATAGATTCAGATATTTTATCACACTAGTTGATGATTATACTAGGGTGACTTGGACTCATCTCCTTTCTTGTAAAAGCAATGCATTTTCTATTCTTAAAGCTTTTACCCTTATGGTCCAAGTCCATTTCAAATCTCATATTCAATTCTTCAGATCTGACAATGCCTATGAATTGGGCAGCAGTAATGAAGCACAACAGTTTTTTTTGCTAACCATGGCATATTCGATCAAACTACTATTCCTCATTCTCCTCAACAGAATGAATTATTGACAGAAAACATAAACATCTTCTAGAAGTCTCTAGGGCTATTATGTTTCAGTCTAAACTCCCTTTGAAGTATTGGGGAGAATGTGTCTTAACAACCACCTACCTTATAAATAGGATGCCTTCCACTGTTTTACAAAATGTATCCCCCTTTGAGAAACTACATGGAAAGCCCCCTTCCTATGATCATTTGAAATCTTTTGGGTGCTTGTGTTATGCAGCCAGCCCTAAGCAAGGCAGAGACAAATTCCAATCTTGGGGTACCCCTATGGTAAAAAGGGTTACAAGTTATTCAATTTGGCTAACCACTCTGTATTCTTTTCAAGGGATGTCATTTTCCATGAAGATGTTTTTCCTTATCATTCTTCCACCTCTCATTCTACCTTTCCTCCTCCTTCACTTTGTATTGATTTCCCTTGCTTTCCTTCTTCTTCTCCTCCTTCTCCTAGTATCAACCCTTCTTCTCCCCTTCCTGATTCTTATTCACCTCCTAGTGACACTGCCTCTCCCAGTCCTTATCCTCTATCCACCTTCTAATCTAATGTCTTTACTCCTTCTTCCTCATTGCCTTATTCATCCTCTCCTGTTACTCCTATCCTGAGAAAATCAACTAGGATTGGTCATCCTCCTGTTTATCTTTCAGATTACATTTGTTCTTCTGCACATGTTTCTGCGGTTCCTCAGATTTCTTCTAGTGAGTTGCATCTGTAAGAACCCCAGTTCTATCAACAAGAAGCTTCTCACCCTGCTTGGCAAGAAGCTATGCTTAAAGAATTCCATGTACTAGAGGCTAATCAGACTTGGGACATTGTCCCTTTTCCTCCTCATAAGAAACCTATCCCTTGCAAATGGTTGTACAAAATTAAACAAAGGGTTAATGGGTCTATAGAAAGGTACAAGGCAAGACTTGTTATTAGAGGGGACACCCAAAAGGAAGAGGTGGATTACACTGAAATATTTTCCCCAGTTGTGAAACTCACCACCATCAAATGTCTTCTGTCACTAGCTATTAAGAAGAATTGGACTGTCTTCCAACTTGATGTCAATAATGCCTTCCTCCATGGAGACCTTCATGAGGAAGTTTATATGAAAATTCAACCACGGTTGCAGGTTACCTCTTCTGTTTCCTCTTCTTCTCCACTAGTCTGTCGCTTAAAGAAGTTTTTATATGGCCTTAAACAAGCCTTTAGACAGTGGTTTTTAAAGTTGTCTGAGGTCTTGTTGTCAAGAGGCTACATTCCCAGCAAGAATGATTATTCCCTTTTTACAAAATCTTCTGCTGGATCTTTGGTTCTCCTGGCTGTTTATGTGAATGATATATTGTTGGCTGGGGACAATTTGCCTGAAATGCATTCCTTGAAGGCTTTCTTGGATGATAATTTCAAGATCAAAGATCTTGGATCTATTCATTACTTCCTTGGGTTGGAAGTTTCCAAGCATCCTCAAGGATATCTTGTCAGCCAACACAAATATGCCTTTGATTTACTTGTTGAATATCATTGTGCCAATTTTAGTTCTGTTGTAACACCTTTGGATCATTCTCTTAAGCTTTCCAGTGAAGTTGTTGATCCTTTACCTGACCCTAGCTCTTACAGAAGACTTGTTGGTAAACTGAATTTTCTGCAACATACTAGGCCGGACATCTCTTTTTCAGTGCAGCATTTAAGCTAGTTTCTTCAGACTCCTAGAGTACCTCACATGATGGATGCTCTTCATGTTTTGCGATACATATCTTCTGACCCTACACAAGGGATTCTTCTTTCAAGCTCTTCTGATACTTCCTTTGTTGTATACTCAGACTCTGACTGGGCAGCTTGTGCTACTTCTAGAAAGTCAGTTTTTGGATATTACATTGCTTTTGGAGGTTGTCCCATCTCTTGGAAGAGCAAGAAGCAACCTACTTTTCCCCCTCCTCTGCTGAAGCTGAGTACAGAGCTTTGAGGAAGGTAGTTGCTGAAATTCCATGGCTGATAAGGTTACTTGGTGATTTAGGTGCCAGTCTTTTAGTCCCTGTCCCTGTCCACTATGATAGTCAAGTTGCCTTACATATTGCAAAGAATCCAGTCTTCCACGAACGCACTAAACATATTGAAATCGATTGTCATTATCTCAGAGATTGCTGAAATTCAGGCTTGACTTCCCTTCATTTTATCAGAAGTATAGATCAACTGGCTGACATTTTTACCAAAGCTTTGCCTGGCGCTTCCCATCACTCTCTTTTGGGCAAGCTTGGAGTGTTATCACCATCCAGCTTGAGGGGGGGTGCTAACACTGGACCTCTTCACACACAGGAGCCCACACAAGCAGGTCCAACATGGCCCAATACATCTTTGTAGTAGTCTGTAATTAGTTTTACATATATAGCCACCATATGTTTTCCCTTAACTGATTTTTTGGTCTAGCCTTGCAATTCTTTACATGTTGTATATAAAGTCATAGAAGGATTAAATGTGAAACACACAGATATTTTGATACATTTCATTTTCTCAGAGAATGAAATTCTCTCTCTTCGTCTTTATTCTTAGTTTTGGTTTTCTTCTTCATATTTTGCTTTCGCGATTCGATCTCGTTGATCTAACATTGTTTGGAGGAGGAAAGCTGAAAGCTCAATCACAATCCTGAAATATTATCTTCCATTTATCGTTAGACGATAAATTAATTAATTAATATAATGAAACAACACAGGAGGCACTAAGATGCCCCGAGAAAAATGAAAAGAGGTGTTAATTTGTAGTTTAGCTAGATACCCTATAGGACTTTACATTTATAAATATGGCAAGTTGCTAGATTACCTCTGCTATATTAAAGCTTAGTGAATCTTATCTGTAGTTAAAGTTAATCGTTGATTTATTTAATTGAAACGTGTTACCCTTATCGGAATTCACTTTGTAAGAAACTTTTAATATATTAGCAAGTTGCTTGATTATATTATAACATTTGTAGCTAATTCCAAAGACGAAATTTGTACGAGAATGATATTATCGAAAGGAAATTGGGGGTTTTCGATGCTCTCGGCGCACGTTTAGCTGGGTTTACTAACGTACACCCGGAACAATGCCCCGGCACCGAAAAAATGCTATTCCGGCTCAGATGCAACCGGAAGTTTTGGCAATACCAGAAGCAGAGATTCAAACTCAACGAACACCGATAACATTTGGAAGTTTTCTTCCCCCAATGTTCACGATTGTGGAAGAAATTGAAGAACCTGAGATCCCACCCAATGGAGAACGAGGTGAACAAACAAAAGGGATTGCTACAAGCATAAAGGAGGAATTAACAGCACGCCGACTCCAATTCTCTATAGCGGCATCTTCTGAACAGTCAACCCCTGCGGATGAAGATAGGAACAATCGAAACGCTCAAATGGCCTATGTTCCACCAGTTACTAGAAATGAGAAAATCATTGTCAAAATTGAGGAAAGACATTAAAGCTCAGGAGAGCTACTGAAAATCTATCCTAATTGGGTACATGATTGGGGATACTCCGTATATGAACTCAATGGAGAATTATGTGACCAATGTATGGGTTTGTCTCCAAACCACGGATTATGCTGCACGATGAAAGATATTACATTTTCAAGTTCAATACTATTGAGGAATGTGATCTTGTGTTGCAATCTGGACCATATACCAATCACATTAAACCATTCATCCTTCAGAATTGGAAAATTGACTTCATTTTCAACCCGAAATGCATTACAGTAATTCCACTATGGGTCACTTTTTCCTGATCTTCCCATAGGTTATTGGTCAACTAAAGCACTTAGCAAGGGAAACTAGTGATGTGGGTAAACCTCTGCATATTGATAATTACACAGCAAACATGGAGAAAATATCATACGCAATGATTTTGTTCGAGGTGGATGTCTCCCAGCCTTTGTTAGACTGCCTGGACATTGATACACCAACATGAGTGTTTTATCAGCCTGTGGGGTATGATTGGAGGCCAAAGTTTTGCACTGACTGTTGCGATTTGGTCACGTAGCAGACAATTTTTGGAAGCATGAGCATCAAGAGTAGGAGAAGTTCCAAGTTCCTAAACGGAGGAGGAAAAGAAGCAGTAAAAGGAATCTGCAGAAAATGGAATGGCAAGTAAAAGCAGTTGTTGAAACAATAAATGGGGCTCAGATTGACATTGTCAAACAACCTTCTGTTGAAGAGGACAATGAGGTTACTGCCACAAATCATATGCTACAAGCACAATCCAAGGCTGATCAAAGCAAGCGACCACCTGAGGCAAGCAATTCATCTTGTAGAAATGGAAGCAGTAATAATGAGATTAGAGTAGCCACCACCAACAGGTACTCTGCTCTGGAGGCTGCAGCTTCTACTTCTGAGGAGAATGGGCATAAGCCCCCATGATTATAGCAACTTAAAACATTAGAGGGGTTAATAAGCCCTTCAAACAAAAAGTGTTGAAGCTCTTTTTAAATAAGAATAAAGTGGATCTCATTGGATGCATTGAGATCATAGTTAAAGAAATAAAATTCAAAAACATTTTGAATAAAGTAGTACCTGGTTGGGAAGCATGCTGCAATTACCCTAATGCAGTGAATGAGAGGATATGGCTATTGTGGAAGAGACACCTTAAAGTCCAGATTTTTACCATAGTTGAACAGTTAATCCATTGTATAGTAGATGAGACTACTACTGGTTTCTCTACTCACCTGACTATTGTATATGGGAAGAATGACCTTCATCAAAGAGGTGCATTGTGGAATGAACTGGGATTTATTGGAAACCATTAGGGATGGCAAACGGGCGAGTTCGGATCGGATATGGGACGGGTCGAAAACAGATAATGAAAAAATGGATAAATTATCTGACCCGACCCATATTTGATACGAATAAAAAACGGGTTAACTGGCGGATAATATGAGTTGTGAGTATACTTGTGGAGATGTCTGCTTACTTACTCGATATTGAAGGAGCTCATCATATTCTTCTTTATCTAAAGAAAATCCCTGGTTACCTGTAGTCTCGGTCTGAGCAATGTAAGCATTTTTGGGTGGACGACCATGTAAGGAATAACACATTTCACGAGTGTGTCCAAGTTTGTGACAATAAGAACACTTGGGTCTAGATCTTCCAAAACGACCTTCTCCTCGTCTATTCTCCATAGTTTGAGATGCCCGAACATCCATTGTCTGGGATGCGAGAACAGAGGAATCAAGTATCTGTGATGAGATCACTGGATGACTTGGTGTTGCAGTAAGGCGGAGTAATCGAGAGAATAATTCATCAACTGTGGGGACAGTTAGACTAGCCAAAATCTGGTCACGTACAGAATCAAGATCATTAGGAAGTCTAGCGAGGGTAAGAACTAGAAACATCTTCTGTCGCTGCTCTTGTTATTTTTCAACACTAGCAGAAACTGGCATCAACTTCTCAAATTCCTCCATGATTGCCTGTACTTGACCCAAGTAAGTAGACATATCTAATTCCCGCTGCTTTAAGTTTGTCATCCGCGATGTCACATCATAGAAGCGAGATATGTCATTAGTGTATAAGGTGCGAACCTTTGCCCAAACCAAATAACATGTCTGGAATGGACGAAACAAGGGCATCAACTTGGAATCAATAGATCACCAAAAGATGCTACATAACTGAGCATCAAACTTTGCCCAAAGTGCTATCACATGTTTATCTCCTTCGCTAGACTGTTTAATTAGATGATCTTGAACACCTTGACCTCTACACCACAACTCGACAGATGAAACCCAAGCTATGTAGTTTGAACTTTCCATTAAAGATTCCGAGGTAATCATAACACTAGAGCTTCCAAAACTCATGTTTCTAGACCCACAAACATCAAATCCCAAAGACATCGTTGCAAATTATTACCAAATAAGAGACAAATCAACTGCAATCCACTAAAACAGAGTAAGAAAATACTGAAACAGAGTAAGGGAATACTGTAGCTGCCGGAATCTTACTGTAGCTGTCGGAAAAAACTCAAAGTGGTTAGAATGAAACAAAAACAGTAAGGGCAGGATCGGAATTACCAAGCAGCCCAATTGTTCTGAAGGAAGTTTTGCAAAAAATGGTCGGAAGTGGTTGTACGCGCCGACACGTGAGCTCACGCGCGTGAGCTTCTGGTGGCGCATGGGGGCGCGTGAGGAGGCTGCTGCAGGAGATTTTGACTGGGGTTTGGTCGCCGGACAATGACGACTCTTGTGGTAGTGTTGGATTTTGCACAACACTAACGGAGATAAAGAAGACGCAAATAGCCTTGAAAAAGTCACCGGAAAAAGACTTCCAGTGACTGATTTCTCTTCCCGGAGTCGCTGAAATTTATGTACAACGATAAATCTCTCATGATAGCTCTGATACCATGTGAGAAAGCACGGGAGAAAATATGTTATTGATATTAGATGAAGAATACAATACAGGAGGTCCTTATTTATAGCTATACACTACAAGAACTATTACTCCTATTCCAATGTGGGACAAGACTATATACATATCTGTAAACTAATATGAGTAACCATATTATCCATGACTTCATGAATATGATCACTTTTGGAAGAATTTCTAGTCTCCCAAACTTGAGGAACTTCCAATTTGAGGCTTTACAAATGTAAAAGTTAAACCCATTAGGTATCCATTGGTTATCCATTTTCTAAATGGATAATATAGTTCTTATCCATATTTGACCCGTTTTTAAATAGTTCATTATCTAACCCAGTTTTAGTGGATAATATGGGTGGTTAACTGTTTTCTTTTAATTATTTTGCCACCCCTAAAAACTATATACAAACTTCTTGGCTTATATGTGGAGATTTTAACAATGTGCTCTCCACTGAAGACAGGATTTGTGCATCAGTAACACAACATGAGATATAGGGATTCCAACACTGTATTGATACCTTGCAGCTTAGCCCACTGGAGGCTATTGGCTGGTATTTTACCTGGTGTAACAAGCAACAAGCACTAGCATGATATATAGTAAAATTGATTGGGCATTTGGAAATTATCACTGGCTGCAAAAATATAGACACATTGAAGCTGACTGCATGAATCCTTCAGTATCAGACCATTCACCAATTTCTTATCCATTGTGGTGCAAGGATTCAGCTTTACCCTAGGCCTTTTAAGCTATTCTCAAATATACTACACCATCCTGAGTTTAGGAAAAAGGTTGAAGATACATGGCACTCGACAGTGAGGGGTGATCCTATACACCAAGTGTGGAGGAAGCTACATCTGCTCAAGGACAACTTGAAGGAACTGACAGCCTACATGGCATCATACAAACGAAAGCTTGAGCAACTGAGAGATGAGCTAGAAGTAACAAGTAACTCTCAAGCACCAGCCACAAAACCAACTCTTTATTGACAAAGAAAGACAAATTTCACAGGTCCTAAGGCAAAAATCCAGGGCAACCTGGATTACTAGTGGAGATACTAACTCTAAATACTTTCATGCATAGTGGAAGATAAGAACTACCAGGAACACTATCACTTCAGTATATACTGAGTGTGGTATCAGACTCACAGACCTCAAAATGGTATAAAGAGAATTCATATCCTTCTTCACTGGCTTATGGGGGAAAGTTTTTCAGAACTACCTTGCCCAAACTTAGAGATAATCAAAAAGGGCACTTGTTTGAACTATCAGCAACAATTTCAACTGGTGCAAGAGGTACCAAATGATGAAATTATGGAAGCCATAAAGGAAATGCCCCTAGACAAAGCATCTGGAGTAGATGGTTATCCCATTGAATTTTTTTTCAAGCATTGGGAGGTGGTCAGTGAGGATGTCTATGCAGCTGTGCACTACTTCTTCCAAACTGGCAAGATGCAACAGGCTATCAATTGTACTGCAATCACACTAGTGCCTAAGGTTCCTTCACCAACTCAGGTAAAGGACTATAGGCAAATTGCTTGTTGTACCACTCTGTACAAGATCATAGCCAAAATTTTAACTAGAAAATTCAGCAAGGTTGTTGGTGATATTGTCAGCCATTCCCAGTCAGCTTTCATTAGAGGCAGATCCATCCTGGACAACATACTCTTCAGCCATGAAATTTTCAAAGGCTATAGTAGGAAAGGATTATCTCCTAGATGTGTATTGAAAGTGGATCTTAGGAAAGCTTATGACACATTGGAATGGAGCTTTATCAGAAGAGTCATGGTGATCTTGGCTTCCCTCACAAATTTGTGCAATGGGTTATGGAATGCATATCTACTGTTTTCAATTCTCTGGTCATTAATGGAGGGCTCACCAAGCCTTTCCCTGGGCAAAGAGGGATCAGACAAGGGGACCCCATGTCCCCCTACCTCTTTATCATAGCTATGAAATATTTGCAAAAGGAGATGAATCAATTAATCACAAATGGAGATTTTAATTTTCATCCAAAGTGTAGGAAACTGGGAGTTACTCATATTTGCTTTGCTGATGACTTACGTATGTTCTGTAGAGCAGATAAGGAGTTTGTTCAACTGTTGAATTGTGCTTTTCAAGCATTCTCACAAGCTTCAGGTCTACGGGCTAATGCTACCAAACGCTCCATTTACATAACTGGTATAACAGAGGACATTAAGCGAGCCATAGTGCAACTTTTGGGATATTCCTTGGGTGATCTACCTTTCAAATATTTGGGGGTTCCATTGTCATCCAAAAAGCTCTCAATGACCCAATGTCTGCCTCTTATTGAAAAAATTACAGCTAGAATGAAGTGTTGGTTGGCCAAATTCCTCTCTTATGCAGGCAGACTTCAGTTGATAAAATCTGTAATATTTGGAGTACAAACTTACTGGGCACAGATCCTTTTGATACCAAAGAAGGTAATGAAAGCTATTGAAAGTCTATGTAGAACCTTCTTATGGACTGGGATGATAAATCTATCAAAGAAAGCACTGATATCTTGGGATAAAGTATGTCTACCCCAAGCAGCTGGAGGCTTGAATGTCATGAATCTGTGTTTATGGAACAAGGCTGCAATAATAAAGCAGTTATGGTCAATTGCACAAAAAAAGGACTGCCTCTGGATAAAGTGGGTACACAGCTACTACATCAAGAAAGAAACTCTAGACTCATGCTCTATACCTAAGACAACAACTTGGGTAATAAGAACGATCATGGAAACTAGAGATATGGTTATGCAACAGGTTGTGGTACAAGGGGGCTTACTTGCTAAGTTAGAGACAATACAGAACATAGATGGCACTTTCTCTATTAAAAAGATGTACCTCCACCTGATTCCTCATCATCCCCGAGTCCCTTGGAAGAGCCTAACTTTGTAGCAGAGCATACATCCACGATCGAAGTTTATCCTATGGTTATCAGTGCAAAACAGGCTAGCAACGGTGGATCGACTGCAGATGATAGGCATACAAGCTCCTATGACTTGTGTTTTCTGTCATGGTGGCATTGAAACTCATGCACATCTATTCTTTGAATGTCCTGTTACAGGTGCATTGTGGCTGAGATTACTGGCTTGGCTTGGACATAACAGAAGCAGAGGTGATGCTAAACATGAATTGCAATGGGTATGCAGGATGACCAAGAGGATGAATGGACTAGGAGCTATTACCAGTTGTGTCTATGCGATGACAGTCTATGTCATATGGAGGGAGAGGAATCTGCTATGGTTCCAGAAGAGCACCTATGATGAAGATAGAGTTAGTAAAGAAATAGCAGTACATATTCACATTAGAGGACAAAACTTCAGAAAGTGGCGCAAGCCCTTGAGTCTGTTGAATTCATACCCTTAGTGAGATAGCTAGATGAGCATTTTTTTGTTTTCTTATAGTTAGTATTAGCTAAACTAGAGGACTAAGGTGCTGTCAGTTGTAAATAGGAGTGCAAGAGGCCGGCTCTTTGCCTAGAGTCTGTAAATGGTGCTTTTTTTGGTTAATAAAAAGGAGAATGATATTATCTAATTTCTAATATGTTAAAATTTTGTGTAATCGACTTAAACTTTCATCTTTAGCGGCGAAATCTAGGAATATGTGCCCTATTTTAGAAAACAGAAAAAAAACTCTAGTCTGATTTAGTAAGTTAATGGCAATGGGGCGGGGCAAGGCTGAGGCAGGAGCGGAGCATGCAACAGATTAATGGGCAGGGCGGGACGGGGCAGGCGTACTACAACCAATTTTTTTAATGGGGCAGAGCAGTGTGGATCAAGGTAACTTTTTTAACCACTGAACTATTGCTTTTGGAGGCTATATGTGGGGCTAAAATTTAAAATTTATAGGTTCGGGATTCTAGATCTTTTAAGTTATTGGGTTTTAAATTAATAGTTTCTATATATTCAATAAAAATTTTAAGACAAATACACGATTTTGGATCAAACCTACTAAATTAGGCCGAACACGTAATTTCTACTCTCCCTCCACCCCTGGCTGCATTAGACCATAAAAAACTACTAACAGTGAGGCCATAGTGGTGCATGAGTTTGGTGGATTTAAACAGTTCGCCCAGAATATTAGTAGCGTGTATAAACAAAGATGAGTAATACAAACTGTATCTGCCATATTGCAGGGAGCCAGATTTCCGTTCAAAAGTTGTATAAGCTAGCTATACATTATTTGATGCAATGAGTTTTTGAACGTATAAGTTATATGACGTCTTGGCTAGCTTGCATATCTCGACTAATTCCGCTGGATATATGCTATTTCCCACCAGCAAAAATACCGGGTAACTCTGTCCGCGAAAACTTATTAAATCCTGATATTCTTTTACATCAATTGAAATCTTAGAAACCTCAAACTATCATATTGTAAAGAGGACTTGTGGGTATAGTTCTTTTAGACTTTTAAGTCTATGAAACAAGACTTAATAAGTGACTCAAAGCTGCAAATAACAGGGGGCTAACTAGACTTCTCCTTCAAATGAATGTGCCACACATCTTTAGAAAATTACAGTAAGGATCTTGCTTTTAGAAATTGAAAATATGCTGAATATTTAATAGAAAGATTGTCATTTGAGAGCTTTCAGTTTAAGACGTAATTGTCTGACCAACATATATTGAACTACACATTGCTAGAGATAGAAAACATTCCTTATCCAAAAACCAGACAATCCTCAGGAGAGTTTGATTCGACTGCCACTCTTTTTCCAGATCTTTCATTGTTGTCAAGTCAATCAAATAGGCCTTTGCATGAAGAGCTTAGTTATAATGGTCACGACCTAGCTGAAGAACAGACGACTACATGCATCTTTAAATATTGAAGGTCAGACAACAGCTCACAAAGCTAATACTAGTCCTATTGAATATTCGAGCAACAGGGGGGGAGGGNAGGGGGGTTATTTTTCATGAATGGACTTGGTAGAACTGGGAAAACATTTTAACCAAGATCTGATCGCTAATACTAGTCCTATTGAATATTCGAGCAACAAGAGGGGGACGGGGGGGAGGGGGGTTATTTTTCATGAATGGACTTGGTAGAACTGGGAAAACATTTTAACCAAGATCTGATCGCTAATACTAGTCCTATTGAATATTCGAGCAACAAGAGGGGGACGGGGGGGAGGGGGGTTATTTTTCATGAATGGACTTGGTAGAACTGGGAAAACATTTTAACCAAGATCTGATCGCTAATACTAGTCCTATTGAATATTCGAGCAACAAGAGGGGGACGGGGGGGAGGGGGGTTATTTTTCATGAATGGACTTGGTAGAACTGGGAAAACATTTTAACCAAGATCTGATCGCTAATACTAGTCCTATTGAATATTCGAGCAACAAGAGGGGGACGGGGGGGAGGGGGGTTATTTTTCATGAATGGACTTGGTAGAACTGGGAAAACATTTTAACCAAGATCTGATCGCTAATACTAGTCCTATTGAATATTCGAGCAACAAGAGGGGGACGGGGGGGAGGGGGGTTATTTTTCATGAATGGACTTGGTAGAACTGGGAAAACATTTTAACCAAGATCTGATCGCTAATACTAGTCCTATTGAATATTCGAGCAACAAGAGGGGGACGGGGGGGAGGGGGGTTATTTTTCATGAATGGACTTGGTAGAACTGGGAAAACATTTTAACCAAGATCTGATCGCTAATACTAGTCCTATTGAATATTCGAGCAACAAGAGGGGGACGGGGGGGAGGGGGGTTATTTTTCATGAATGGACTTGGTAGAACTGGGAAAACATTTTAACCAAGATCTGATCGCTAATACTAGTCCTATTGAATATTCGAGCAACAAGAGGGGGACGGGGGGGAGGGGGGTTATTTTTCATGAATGGACTTGGTAGAACTGGGAAAACATTTTAACCAAGATCTGATCGCTAATACTAGTCCTATTGAATATTCGAGCAACAAGAGGGGGACGGGGGGGAGGGGGGTTATTTTTCATGAATGGACTTGGTAGAACTGGGAAAACATTTTAACCAAGATCTGATCGCTAATACTAGTCCTATTGAATATTCGAGCAACAAGAGGGGGACGGGGGGGAGGGGGGTTATTTTTCATGAATGGACTTGGTAGAACTGGGAAAACATTTTAACCAAGATCTGATCGCTAATACTAGTCCTATTGAATATTCGAGCAACAAGAGGGGGACGGGGGGGAGGGGGGTTATTTTTCATGAATGGACTTGGTAGAACTGGGAAAACATTTTAACCAAGATCTGATCGCTAATACTAGTCCTATTGAATATTCGAGCAACAAGAGGGGGACGGGGGGGAGGGGGGTTATTTTTCATGAATGGACTTGGTAGAACTGGGAAAACATTTTAACCAAGATCTGATCGCTAATACTAGTCCTATTGAATATTCGAGCAACAAGAGGGGGACGGGGGGGAGGGGGGTTATTTTTCATGAATGGACTTGGTAGAACTGGGAAAACATTTTAACCAAGATCTGATCGCTAATACTAGTCCTATTGAATATTCGAGCAACAAGAGGGGGACGGGGGGGAGGGGGGTTATTTTTCATGAATGGACTTGGTAGAACTGGGAAAACATTTTAACCAAGATCTGATCGCTAATACTAGTCCTATTGAATATTCGAGCAACAAGAGGGGGACGGGGGGGAGGGGGGTTATTTTTCATGAATGGACTTGGTAGAACTGGGAAAACATTTTAACCAAGATCTGATCGCTAATACTAGTCCTATTGAATATTCGAGCAACAAGAGGGGGACGGGGGGGAGGGGGGTTATTTTTCATGAATGGACTTGGTAGAACTGGGAAAACATTTTAACCAAGATCTGATCGCTAATACTAGTCCTATTGAATATTCGAGCAACAAGAGGGGGACGGGGGGGAGGGGGGTTATTTTTCATGAATGGACTTGGTAGAACTGGGAAAACATTTTAACCAAGATCTGATCGCTAATACTAGTCCTATTGAATATTCGAGCAACAAGAGGGGGACGGGGGGGAGGGGGGTTATTTTTCATGAATGGACTTGGTAGAACTGGGAAAACATTTTTGTGGAATGAAATCATAACCAAGATCTGATCTTGTTCTTGGAATAGCTACTTCAGGAATAGCAGCTTTGTTATTTCACAATTTATTACAATGTAGATACATAACCACGCGAAGTGCAGGTGGATGACTAGTCTTGTCATAATAGAAAAATCACCCACAACATTCAACAGCAAATGCAAAAATGAAAATAATTGCCCTTCCAAACAGGAAGCATGACGGTTCACAGATCAAAAGGAAAATGAGACAGACCTCTGTAAGCTTCTCTCTACATACCTCTTACCCTCATTGTCTCCTTGATTTGAACCAGATTAGGACATTGGTTGGGGTATTTTGGCCAGTGAGGCTTTTATTTTCTCTTCTGAAAATGACAAATCAACCAAGCTACCCTGCAAATACTTATCATAAGATGACAAATCAAAATGGCCATGTCCACACATTGCCATGAGTATAACTTTTGATTCTCCTCTCTCTTTACATAGTAGAGCTTCCCTGATTGTGGCAGCTATTGCATGAGTTGGTTCTGGTGCAGGTATCAATCCCTCGGACCTAGCAAACTGTATCGCGCCTGAAGCAGTAATTGTACAATATATTAGAATGACGGACTCTGCAACATCAGTGCATTTACAATCACATTACTCATACTCCAAACATATAAGTGCGAAAATATGGAATTAAGGATACCTTTAAAACATTCAGTCTGGGGAATTGATATTGCTTCCATAAAACCCAATTCATAGACATGTGATATCAATGGCGCCATGCCATGGTAACGAAGCCCCCCTGGAAACGAAGTTTCAAATATTTTAAAAAGAAAGCAAAGGGCAGAAAATTTAACTATCCTCCTAAAGAGACAAAGACTTACCGGCATGAATGGGGTCCGGTATGAAGTCATGACCAAGTGTATGCATTTTCATTAACGGAGTCATGCCTGCTGTGTCTCCATAGTCATAAGCATATACGCCTTTCGTCAAGGAGGGGCAAGCTGCAGGTTCAACCGCTCTAATAAGAGGATTAATTTTTCCCTTAAGCTTCTCGCGGATAAATGGGAAAGCAAGTCCAGCAAAATTGGATCCACCCCCAGTGCAACCAATGATCACATCTGGAGTCTCTCCAAAATCCTCCATCTGTTTTATACACTCCTCACCGATAACAGTCTGATGTAACAAAACATGATTAAGAACACTTCCTAAGCAATACTTAGTGTCAGCATTTGTAGCTGCAATCTCCACAGCCTCTGAAATAGCTATACCTAAACTTCCTGGACTTGAAGGATCCATTCGTAGAATAGTCCGACCAGCCTCTGTAAGGTCAGAAGGAGAAGGGTGCACCTTGGCACCCCAAGTTTGCATCATCATTTTACGATAGGGTTTCTGATCAAAAGACGCTCTAACTTGCCATACCTGCATTAAAATTCCACAAATTAAGATGTGACAGTTGTCCAGAAACATCAATTCTATCATACATATAATTGTCAAGGAGATCATTTTCCTGCTATTCTATGTCATCCAAATAGAATCTGGTTGAGGATTTCTCAAACATATAGGTGCTCCAAAATAATACTTAGGATACAAATTTTAGGTACATCTTACCTCACAGTTGAGACCAAATAAGCTGCAAGCAAATGATAGTGCGCTCCCCCATTGTCCTGCCCCAGTCTCCGTTACTACATTTTTGACACTTCCCATTTTATTGTACCAGGCCTGAGGAACAGCAGTGTTGGGCTTGTGCGAACCTGCTGGGCTACCGCCTTCATACTTGTAATATATTCGCGCAGGTGTATCAAGCAATTTCTCCAACCTCTTAGCTCTAAAAGTTACCATAAGTTAACATATTTTGACTGAAGATGCAAGTGAAGTTGAGATTAAGACCACTTTTAAGTAACACGAAACAAACCTAATCAGAGGGGTCGGGCGCCAAAGGCTGTAGACATCTAAAACTTCTTCCGGTATATCAATAAACTGGTCGATGCTTGCCTCCTGCTTAATCAACTCATCGCAGAAAAGAGGAGACAAATCCTCAGGCTTGATAGATTGAAAAGTCTTGGGATGCAAAGGTGGTGGAGGTTTGATTGGAAGGTCCGCAACTAGATTGTACCACTGACGAGGAACTTCAATGGAACTCGAACGAGTACTAAGAGCTGCCTTTGCCCTTGCTCTACAGCTGAAGCAAAGCTTTAATTGACTTGGCTTTGTCTTAATCTCAAAATACTTAATCCCATAAGCATCAACTGGAAAGAAAGAAATTTTTTAGATAAAGACCATCTGAAATACACTAAAACTGGAGAGATAAAGATTTTCACAATCACTTCTTAACAATTTCCTATGTTTGTATTCAGGTCATTTAAGGGGTGAGGTAACATTATTTAATAAAACTTTTTTATCCAACATGCCTCTCTATCAAATCCATTTTGTCCACAATGCAGAGCTATGTTGCTCAGACTCTTCATAAATGCCGTTGGGTGAGTGTCAGATCCTCCAAAACTAGAGCATTTTTTATGGATCCGACACGGGTGCGGCAACATAACATTTTTGGAGCGTGTGAGCAACATAGTTGCAGAGCCAACCTACCGTGAGGGACCAACTCCCTCTCCTCCCACCCCCCAACCCCGAAGAAAAACACCTAAATAGTACTACATTATGTCTTTTAAGAGTTTTTGAACACCCCTTAAGAACACATTTAATATCTTAATCATTAAAGTATTTGTATCAACTACTTTTTATCTCTCATTAAGCACTTCAATTAACATTACACTAGTTGGAACAGTAAGTGTAGATTTGGGGAAAAAACAATTAAACACTTCATGTTTTTCAAACACAGCAATTAGGTTGAAACAAATTCATTGGACGACTAATATTTAGGACCGGACTGAGTACTTTACATCAATAAGATCTCAGAACTGAACAACTTCATATGTCAAGAACTGGGTTTTCACAAGTAAATAGTTGCTGATTCATTAATCTTGTGGCCTGTTTGCAATGAACAAAATTCTTTGGCTTCATTGGAACTAATCAAAATGATTCAAATCTCTTTCCCATTTGAAAATAACTACTAAAACTACCATATAAAAAGTTTAAGCTCTACGCAATGTAAAAAATATTAACACAGTCAAGTCATGCAAAAGGTAATTGCAAATAACCCAGAATAAATGATAAGTAACCTGCTATAACAGGTTAAGTTACACAGCCGTGTAAGAGATCATCACACTGAAAGTGCATATAACTTGAATCAATAATAGGATTGGCTAAATCAATAACAACAATCAGTTCTCACAAGGATTTAAGAGACACCCAACAAAGTGAAGAAGTAGAAAAAGAACAGAGTTGCTAAAAGAAATTCAAGAACAGTTAAATAAAGAGACAATCTAAAGTACCATTAGAATAAAATAGAAATGATATAAATAATGACCTTTTGCATACAGATTTGGGGGGGATAGTGCCATCTTTGCAGAACTCTTTCGCTGATCTGCTTGTAGTAGCTGGTAAGAAACACTAATACTACTATTAGTTGCTAGTTTTAGAAGTGTCCACAAGTATTTAATTGGGGACCAATTGTATGGTTTCTGGAGTCAGCATTGAAGAATGAAAAACAAAAAGAGTTTGGGGGAAGTTAGTGATGATCTTTGTTTACTTCAAATTAAATAATTTAATTTAAACGGTAAAAAATTAAAGTAAAAATATAGTATACTGTATTATTTAACTATGATTAAGTCCAAGTTTTGACGAAAGTGGGTTGCTCTAGTGGTGAGCACCCTCCACTTCCAACCAAAAGGTTGTGAGTTCGAGTCACCCCAAAAATAAGGTGGGGAGTTCTTGGAGGGACGGAGTCGAGGGTCTATCGGAAACAGCTCCAGGGTAGGGGGTAAGGTCTGCGTACAAACTACCCTTCCCAAACTCCACTAGTAAAATTATACTAGATTGTGGTTGTTCTTGTAAGTCCAAGTTGAAAAGAGGATAGAATTATTTAATTTTGTTTACTCATTTTAACAGCAAGTCATTTATCAATATTTTAAAATGCGTTTTTTGCTAACCTACTAGTACTTGGATGTAGTAGGTTAGCAATATTATAATTTTTTTTTAAATATTTTTTACCCGAAAAATTGGATAACGTTAGATTTGTATATGGCTCTAAGGATATGCGATACAATTTGATATAAATCGTGTAGAGAAATAGAAATATGTGTATTCTTGACTATGAGAATGAAAATAATGAGCAAAAAGAATGAATAAGATAAAGTAAAACAAGCACAAGGGGATATCTTTCAATATGAAAAGTGATCTTTAGTTACAGTCAGTTCTGCTTGCTTACAATCTATGTCCTTTCTTATAGTAGAGGGATCCTACTTTATATACAATAAAACATACGTAGTGGAGAGCCCATGATGTATTGTCTTTTCCTCGATTTTCGCCAAGATTCTCTCCCATAGTGCGGTTGCAACGGCCCTAGTCTGCGAGCTCGATACTGGCTCGAGCTCGGTATTGGATCGAGCCCTCGGCCTTGGTCCGAGCTCGATTTTGACTTGGGGTCTCGGTATTCAGGGTGAGTGTTGGTCGGTCCATGCATCTTCGATAATCTCCGCTTTGCCTCATAGTTCGATTTGAATATGATATCGAGCTTGTTATTGATCGGTCTTAGAGCTCGAAGCTCGCCGCCCTGATTTCGGACCTTGACCGAGCTTGTCATGCAGATATCCTTCGATCGAAACATTATCATCTCGACCAGTCCGTACGACTGACTCAAATCGGTTTTGACCGTACACAGATAGTCCCCTCGTTTCTCGGAAAAGGATGTGGCGAGAAACGATATGATTTCCCAGCAGCTCGATCAGATATATACTGACATTTTCATCGATCCCGACCATGACGTATGTGACAGCTATCCCATTGGTTCGATTTTACCGAGGCATTTAATGTGCCAGACGGTGGTCGGCCACCTCTGATATTGAACCGTCATTGCTTCAATCTATTAATAGCCTTTCCTTCCACTATTCATCATTCTTACGTCTTCAATCTTCCAAATTTTTCAAGTTCCTTTTCGTCTTTTCTGAGTTTTCTACATGTAAACCTATGAGTTTTACTGCAAACTCTTCCTTAGAACACCAAATACTTCCGTTCTTTGTTTATGAAATTTTAAATGGCAAAAACATCTAAAACTGTTCCCCAAAAAGAGACTGCTTCTTCATCTCGACCTGCTGGTGGCGAGGATGTGGAAGAGCCCCGCCCTGAGGAATTCGTTCTGGTTGGATGTTCGACCGTAGGTGATTTTAAAATTGAAAAACCTTCTCCGAGACCGGGTCGGTGTGAGCCGATGTCGAGGTACCAATGTTCAATCACCTAAAAAGTTCTCGATAAAGTTATACAATAATGCAACTGGGATAATAAACTCGTAGTAATCCCATCGCCCGATGAATCAATTACTACCTACGTCGAAGGGTTCTTAAGTGTTTATACTTATCCTTTCACGTTGGGACCCTTAGACCCTGTCATCGTTGCCTTTTGTAAGAGGTACGATGTGACCCTCGGCCAAATCCACCCTTCCTTTTGGAGGATAGTGATTCTTCTTCGATTTTTCTCGAGCAAGGTCGAGGGGCGTATCTTCACCCTCGATCATCTTATGCATCTTTACAGTCCCCGACTTTATCGAGGAGGGCTGATCAAGCTTGCTCGCCGAGCAATCAAAGCACCGTTATCGAGCATAGACGAGACCCGGGATCGGAGTTGGATGGGCCGTTTTGTTCGAATCAAAACCTCGGATTTGATCCCTGCCGATGACTTTCCATTTCCCGAGAAATGGAATATGAGCCGTGAGTAAACATTTCTCTTTGCCCGTTTTGATTTTGTGATTGCTTTCTATTTTGTTGATCCATTTTTCCTTATTAAAGTCGTAGCTTGAATGCCGGAACCGATCCCGGATCTTAGACAATGGGTCGAAAGCCTGGTGTTGCAGAGACCGTACTCCGAGCGTGCTTGGATCGAATTATCAAAAGGTCTATGGGAGGCCAGCAGTCATGGTAAATCTTTTTGTCGACTTGTCTCTTCCTCAGTTTGTATGGTAAATCTTCCTCTTCCCTTTTGTAGGACTTGGGAAAGATGTAGAAATGGGGCCGCCATCTGGTGGCGAAGAAGTTCCTGTCCTGAAGCAGGTGAAAGAAAGGAAGAGAAAAGACGTATCGGGCTCCCCGAGCTCAGAAAAGAAGAAACCGGCTAAGAGATCTCGAAAGCCGAAGAGGGGCTCTGGTGTTATGTCTTCGGAAGCGGTCCGCCATTCAAGGGACGAGCCCGAAGAAGGAGAGGAGAATTTAGCCTACGTACGGGCTAATGTTGTGATTCAACAGTCTTCCAATTTGGTGGAAGCAGATTAGGGAACCTTGGCCCTAATCCCAGAACAAGAAGAAGCCGATATTATCCCTTCTCGAGCTAAGATAATTGAAAGGGATACCGAGTGTGGATCTTCTCATGCAGTAAAAGATATTTCAAGGGATGAGTTCAGGATAGTTGACATTGGCGGATCCCCTCAAATTTCGGATGCCATGATTCGAGAGGCCGTCATGTTGGAGGATCGGTCCTATGAGGGTATTCAGGAGTCGGCCGATATCCACGGTTTTCTGGAGGGGCTCGAGTCAGGTGCCTCGGAGGAGGTTACCAGTTTTGGTGGAATGTCGGTACCCAAAAAAGCATCGGGGTCGGGTTCCACCGAGCCTTTATCGATTCATAAACTGGTGGACCGATTTCCAGCCCCGAGTATCGATCCCGACCGAAGGCGGAAGATAGTGCTCTCCGTACCTGCGGATACCCGAATTATTTCTTCCCCTGTAGGGATTGCCAGTTACCTTCGGTCCTCGGTGACCTAAGAAGATCAATCAGTGATGAATGCGGTGAGGCCTGCTTGTCTCTTCAACGAGGCCCAACATGCTTTGAATCGAGTAACTCTGATGGTGTTTTTGCCGCTTTTTTTACACAGAGTTGCAGGTAATTCTAATGTTTTTCCTTTTGTTTGCAGGCTTCGGTGTTGCATCATGAGGCCTTTCTTCGAATCAGGGATGAGCATGATGCCGAGATTTGGAGCCTCACTGAGAATACTGACTCGTACAAGCTTCTTAGTGAAAAACTTCGAGCAGATTTGGCAATGGCTCGGGAAGAGAATGAGGAGATGGCTGAGCAGATATTCCGAATGTTCCATGATAGTGAAGATGAAAAAGAGATAACTACTAACGATCTGATTCTGCAGGTTCAGCAGAGGATCGAGCAGATTGGACGGCTTAACTCACAGATAGATGCACTATTGGCCGAGGCAGAAGAATGTAAGAAGTGTATGGATAACCTTACCTCGAAAAAGGAAGCCGTCGAAGCGCAGTGGGAGCTGTCCGATGCCCAACTTCGATCTGCGAAAGAAAATGCTTTGGGGCTGATCGGAAAGATGAAAGAGCTTCAGTATCGGTTAGATTTGGCTACTTTAGATAAAGCAGATTTGGCCAAAGAACTCGAAGTGGCCAGATCTGAAGTGATCGAGGCCAACAACAGAGCCGATGCCAAAGTGGCTCAGTTCAGGGTCGATGTCGAGGTTAACCAAGCCAAAGCTGCGAGCATGGTCGAACATGCAAAGTGGCAGGCTCGGAGAGAGGCTTTCAAGGAGGTCGGAGCTCAGGGCTTCGATATTGGGGCCGAGATTGAAGTCGCCAGGGCGGAGGAGAACAAAGCTCGGAGGTTGGCCTTTCCTGAGGAGGACTCCGATGACTCGGGGGAGTCTGAAGACGAGGACGATGCCGAGAATACGGCCTCCGATGAAGATTGAGTCATTTAGGGCCTTAGGTCGATCACTGCGTTCTTTTGATACCGCTTTCGGTTTTTGTATAAAGAACTTCCTTTTGGAAGAGTAGCCGCCTCTGTAAAAAAAAATTGTAAATATAAATCTTTCTTCTTTTTGAAGAAAAATAGCCTTTCAAACTAAATAGATGGTTTGAATTTAATCTCTGTTGCCTTCGGGCCTTGTGGGTAGTCCCCTTTGCTTTATCGGGCTCGAACATCCTTCAGCTTAAATAGTCAAGTGTTCGTTTTAATTCGAAGAAATGAGTAGTTTTTCTCGAAATAATGTAGCCCGTAGGCGTAATAGTCGAGTGAGTGCTTGCTCGAAATCGAAATAAAAATAGCCCGCAGGCCTAGTAGTAGAGTGAATGATTCGAACTCGATGCAATGCAGCCCATAGGCGCAATAGTCGAAGTAGCCCGTAGGCTTAGTAGTCGAGTGAGTGCTTTCTCGAACTCGAAATAAAAGTAGCTCGTAGGCTTAGCAGTCGAGTGAATGATTCGAACTCGATGCAATGTAGCCCATAGGCATAATGGTCGAGGTAGCCCGTAGGCTTAATGGTCGAGTGAGTGCTTGCTCGAACTTGAAATAAAAGTAGCCCGTAGGCTTAGCAGTCGAGTGAATGATTCGGACTCGATGCAATGTAGCCCGTAGGCATAATAGTCGAGTGAGCACTTGCTCGAATTCGAAATAAAAGTAGCCCGTAGGCTTAGTAGTCGAGTGAATGATTCGAACTCGAAATAATATAGCCCGTAGGTGTAATGGTCAAAGTAGCCCGTAGTCTTAGTAGTCAAGTGAATGATTCGAACTCGAAATAATCTAGCCGGTAGGTGTAATGGTCAAAGTAGCCTGTAGGCTTAGTAGTCGAGTGAATGATTCGAACTCGAAATAATGTAGCCCGTAGGCGTAATGGTCAAAGTAGCCTGTAGGCTT
>AWOL01S0001612.1:95879-147596 GCA_000715115.1 Nicotiana otophora
TGGATCGAGCCCTCGGCCTTGGTCGGAGCTCGATTCTGACTTGGGGTCTCGGTATTCAGGGTGAGTGTTGGTCGGTCCATGCATCTTCGATAATCTCCGCTTTGCCTCGTAGTTCGATTTGCATATGGGCTCGATAATGATATCGAGCTTGTTATTGATCGGTCTTAGAGCTCGAAGCTCGCTGCCCTTATTTCGGACCTTGACCGAGCTTGTCATTGAGATATCCTTCGATCGAAATATTATCATCTCGACCAATTCGTATGACTGACTCAAATCGGTTTTGACCGTTCACAAATACAACCAATAAGATATGCATACCACTAAAGATTGTGGTGAAAATAAGCATCCCCGTTCTTGAAAATGAAGTTATTCTTTAATAGGAAATGCTAATCGAGCCCAAAACAAGCAACAACATCGGTAAAAAATAATTTGAATATTAAACAAAAGTTATATACAAAAAATGAATGTCAAACCATAAGCATTAAGACTAATTTTAAAAATTTCTAGTTGTCCACAATAAAGGTGCATTTTGATTGTTTAACATTAAGTACTAAATTTAGATTAACTACATAAACACTCAAAAATGTCAAAATGCGAGTAAAATTTCATCTAAAAAGAATGAGCCATGAGATGACAAAGAGAGGAAGAGCAATCCTTGTTTTTTTTTGCTTTCCTTTTGTCGCATTTTCTTTAATTATTTAGCTTAGCTAACTATTAAATGGTAAAACTAGGGAGTATTTTGGGGCAAGCTTAAGAAGTTTGAGAGGGAAAGTGTTTCAAAAATTAGAGGGGCGAACTGCTTAGCGAAAATTTTAAACTAATCCTTCCTAGAGAAAGTTTTCTCTGTGGTCTTATGGAGAGGGAGTTAATAATTATTTTCTTTTCGATTGGGATAGAATTTGTTGAGTCATTCTTTTGACTTCCGGGACCATAACAGATCCCTAAATTTTCAATTGTTATTGCAAATTAAATCCATTTTGACTATACCCGAGTCAACATTCAAAACTTTCTGGAGATATAGTTATTTATTTGATTAAAAATATATGAAGTGATAAAAAACTTCTATCACTCCCTACCAATAAAATAATAAAAAAAGAAAAAGCTAAGCACGGAAATGACCACATTATCCTTTATGTATGTGCTTGTGGAGAGATTCTGTTAATTAGAACAAACAAAAGTGGCAAGGTGTGGTCTCTGTATAGAGATATTGGAAATTGTCTGCAAGCTAGGTATATATTGTGTTCACCTTTTTAAGGTTAAAGAACAAAGCATATATAACGTAGAAGTTCAGATAAAGAAAACTTTATCTTCAGGAAAAGGAAGATACCAAAACCTTCCCCACCAATTATAGCCAAGTACCTTAACACAAGCACCTACCTTTCTCCTTATACTTCTAAAATATCCTTCACTATATCTAAAGAAAAGAAATTCTTTTGAACTTCTTCGAATGTTGTCACTCTACCATGAAATCCTAGAGCTCTTATAATATTTCTTTAATTGCAGATTCAATAGCAACGGTTATGAATCCGAAGAACAACAGAAAAGAAAGAACCGTCTACTCAGACTATCACATCAGCAAACAACAAATAGTGAAACGGGACTAGCAGCTGATAGGCATTCTGTTAGCTTGAAGATCATATCAACCAAACACCTTATCACCTCTTCTTCCTCTCAATGCCAAAGCCCGTTTTAGGCCCGGAACGACGCACCAACCCTTTAATCTGGTGTGTTGCCACACTCTGTACCTTCATAACCCTAGCCGTGATCATCACTGGCCTCGTTGTCTTCATTGGATACATGATCGTCAGGCCAAAAGTTCCTCAAATGAGTGTCGTGAGTGCAAATGTGGACAATTTTTCCTATGACATGTCTAGTAACCTAATTGTCAAGGTTTCAATTGTTATCAACGCTGAAAATGACAATGCAAAAGCCCATGCAAGTTTCTATGAGACAATTTATACACTCACTTTCCATGGTGTCAAGGTTGCTTATTTAAGAGCTGACCCTTTTGATGTACCTCAAAATAGCTCAACTCCGTTGTATTATCCAGTGGAGTCAACGTCGATTTCGTTGACTCCCGAAGAAGGAGAAGTTGCTGAAATGTCATTGGATCAGAAACAAGTAGTTCTTGATCTCAAAGGGAATACAAGGACTAGGTGGAGAGTAGGGTTTATTGGTTCTGTTAAGTTCTGGCTGCATCTTAATTGTCAGCTTAAGTTACCATTAGATGGAAGTACTATTTACCCCAAAAAATGCAGCACCAAATCTAGATAAATGGTGCTAATTGATTAGGCATTAGGCATTAGTCGTGTTATCAATTACTTTCCTCTATATCTTTCAAGATTATGGAGAAAATAAGGCTTCTTTTTGTTCTACCATCCTAACAATGATGTATTTTGTGCACTTTAGAATTTCTTTAGAATGTAATGAAATTCATGAAAGAAGCAATCATCAATCTGCATGCCTCGAGAAAGCCAAATAGTGTGTGTATGTATATATTCTCTATACATTGTTTACTCATCTCTGTAAGAAAATTGGGTTCACCCATAAGGGTGTTTTAAGGCCTAATAGAATTATTAGTTAACCCGTATACATACAGTGTACAACATATTATACAGAAAATCAGTATTTTTCCATGCTCTTTCCTCCCAAAATCAGATGAGGGATTTAGACTGTGGAATTGGGGTTGCTTCAACACACCATAACAATCATCGCCGATCAGTAATTCCAGTTGTGGTTCAATCCGTTTTCGCTTCCGCTTCACGAACAACAAGTAATAAGTTCTCATTTTACGATATACATGCTAATCTAATAATATGTTTAGATTAACGTGTTCCTTCACTTTCAATGATTTTTCTAGTCTTGGAAAAAAATAAGCTTGTGTGCTTTAGATTTTGATTAGATAGTTAGTATTGTTTTTTATCTGTGTAATATCTCATTTAATTTATTTTCAAAAATATTATTTAGTACTTAGCTATGGGCAGAGCCACGCCTTAGGCGACAACAAATTCAAATTAGTCGAGCAAGTGGATTTCGGATCTACCAGTGTATAGAAAACAATGGGCGGAGCCATCTTAGGCGAAGGATGGTCATGCGCACGCTCTTGTTGAAATATTATGCGGTGTACATAAGTTATATGTTAGCTATTATAAGTATATATTTGGTTTTTGCACACCCTTAACACAATTGAGACAGTAAAAATGCACACCTTTTGTCAAATTTCTAGCTCAGTGTCGCTGGAAAAGAAAAAATAGTTACACTCGTTATATAAAACTCGTCTATTTTGATAAGATCAATTAAAACAATTATAAAACTAAACAAGCCCTTAACAATATAATACTTCTTCAAGACGTTGGAAAACGTATGAAGCTCTGCGACATTACTTTTGAAGTATGTATCATAAAAGTGAGAACAAGAACCAAACAAAGAAAAGTTAAAAAGATAGTTGCTTTAGTTATTTTAATTCCGCAAAGACTTCTATGGCACTACTTGGCGATTAGTTCCGGTTCGTAATGATCCACCTTAAAAGATGAGACTTAGGTACCACGGACTTTAAGAAAAAAAAAAACTTTGAAACTTGTGGTCTTAATTAAAAGCTTAAAGGTAAAAATTTTGTGGGGCCATGACATTTGTCTGGTTATAAAAGTTTCTCATTAAAGATAAAATGAGTAAAATGAAGAGTTTAAAATTGAATTATTTTCAATTATAGAATGTGTCATTCTTTTTAGAATAGACTAATAAGGAAAGTGTGTCATATAAATTGAAACAGAGGGAGTAATAAATTTGATTCTCTTATTAGCAAAAAAAAAAAGTTACTCCCCCGTTCAATTTAGATGGGGTTGTTTGACTCGACACGAAATTTAAGAAAAAGAAAGACTTTTGAAACTTGTGGTCTAAAGGGAGTAAAAGCTTTATGGGGCCATGATATTTGTGTGATTACAAAAGCTTCTCATTAAAGGTAAAATATGTAAAATGAAGAATTTAAAGTTGAATTATTTTCAAATTTAGAAATTTGTCCTTTATTTTGGAACAGACTAAAAAAGAAAGTACATCATCTTGTTTGAAACGTAGGGAGTATATGCTTGAATACTTGCGATGGACTCATAACTCGTTTTAACTATTGGATTTTTTCCTAATATAAATATAGGGTTTAAGCAAAAAGCCAAAATCTATAGAATTTGTCTCCGTAGCTAATATTGTAGCTCTGCACTTTGAGCTTTCTGCCGTTCATTTGAGTAATGACCATATCGTGAAAAGTTGCCTTTGTCCAGAAGCAACAAGGAGTGAACAAATTGGTGTTCCATCTTTTGGTCTCGCCTTTACTATTAATAATATGTTTGGCCAACTTTCTAAAATCTAATTTAATTTTGAGAAGTGTTTTTGGTGATGAACAGTTTGTGTTTGGCTAATTAATTTAAAAATCACTTTTGAACATTAATTAGTGTTTGACCAAGCTTTTAAAAACTGCTTTTAAGTGTATTTTTCTCAAAAATGCTTCTCAGAAAAATATTTTTGGAGAGAATTTACTTTTTCTGCTTTCAAAAACTGTTTCTGTTTCTTCTCAAAAATATTTTTTTCTTCTAGAAGCTTGGCCAAACACCTCAATTTTTGAAGAAAGCACTTTTGGCCCAAAAATAATATTTGGCCAAACATGCTATAAATTAACTTTGGTTTTGCAAAGTATTGTAAGTAAGTGAAAAGAATAGAAAATTTTCTTATTGATTCACTCAAGAAAAGAGGAAACCAAACGTGTGACACTTTCTACTTACAACCAAGAGGTTGCGAGTTCGAGTCACCCCAAGAGCAAGGTGGAGAGTTCTTGGACGGAAGGATGCCGAGGGTCATTTGGAAACAGTCTCTCTACCCCAGGGTAGGGGTAAGGTCTGCGTACACACTACCCTCCCCAGACCCTACTAGTGAGATTATACTGGGTTGCTGTTATTGTTGTTGCAAACGTGAGAGAGAAAGAGTTAACAGTAAAAACAGGATGCAGGAATTTATGCTCTAATTCACAATTATATTTTTCCCCTTACATTCCATTTTTCATTTGGACTATAGTTGCCTCGTCACACGCACATTTTGGAGGCCGAGCCCACCCCAGCAGCGCAGATGCAACTTAGGTCAACTTGGGTTTCATACTCCATATGGGAAGGATGGCTAAGTGCACAGATAGCTGATTTTGGGGCCGCTGTGTAAGTCATGCCGAAATTTATAAAATTTGCAAATTTACTCATTTCGAACCACTTCAGGCATACGACCGAAGTTACAAAAATTTCGTTTTTAAAGTTTGGCAGCAAGACTTTTTTGTTTTTTTTCTAAAAAAATTGTTATTTAAGCAAGTCATTCATCGCATTAAGAGTAAAATAGAAAATTTAAGTTTAAATTATTTTAAATATATAGAATTATTTAAACAAACAAAAACATATCATGTAAAATGGAAAATAGAGTAACAAATAGTGAATACTGACTCAAAAGAGTCGCTTTCTTCTTTCTTTATACGGGGTAAATAAAGTCAAAAGTCATATCTTAACTCTTACTTTAATTACCTAACAAATCCAGAGTCCACAGTGTACAATCTTAGCCCAACCTACACATTCACTGATATTGTAGGCACGCAAGGAAATCAATTAGCACAAATTACTCGCCCGTGGTTGCAAGGACCGTCACTAACTGTGAATATTGTTGGGGTTATATTTAATTAAATAAGGAAGTGTGAATGAAAAATGGAGGAAAAAGATTTGGGAGGAAACGAAAAGTTTGAAGTGTTCCTTTTACTAATACATTTTGTTCCTCATTGGACAATGAAAAAAGAATCTTTATGCTTATATAGAGAAGCACATCTTCTAGCTCTTAAAGAGTTGAGAAGAAGTGGTGCCTCGCGTCGCCGCTGCTCGGCTTCGGATATGATTGATAATTTTTTGGACCCAGACTCTTTGGCTATAAATTCAGAGGATTTGCCTCATTTTTCTACCACCGAAAATCTGCATACTCTCTCCTCTCTCTTTTGCATTTCTGCATTGTTTTTCCAAAGCAAAACGTAAGTAATTTCTGTAATTTTCATTGCCGGTATTACAGAATAGTTGTTCCGTTCTATCCTGGGAGGAATTAATCCAATAACCTTTGGTAACAGTGAGGGGGTTAATTTCCTTAAGGAAACACAACTTTCTGTTGGGCTCGAAACTTTTACTTATATTGTTTATATTTCTGTTTTTGTTTTGTTTCCTGTATTATTTGTAGAAATGGAGGACTTATGTGTCATGCTATCTGAATGCAGCTTGGTAGAAAATCCCAAGTAGTGGTGGATTGATTCTGGAGCCATTCATCATGTTTATGCTAATAAAAAGTTATTTGCCTCTTATGTTCCCGCAGGGCCCGACGAGACTATCTTTATGAGAAACTCCGCAACAACAAAAATTGAAGGAGTTGGGAAGATATGTTTGAAGATGACTTCGAGCAAAGTTGTGGCTCTAAAAAATATTCTCCATGTTCCTGAAATTCGCAAGAATTTGGTCTCTGCTGGACTTCTTATCAAGAAAAGATTTTAAGTATGTGTTTGTTTCTGAAAAAGTTGTAATAAGTAGGAATGATGTGTACGTAAGAAAAGGTTACCTAACTGAGGGTCATTTCAAGCCGAATATAATATCTATTCATATCAATAAAGTTCAAGCTTCTTTTTACTTACTTGAGTCAAATAATTCATGGCATGCACGTTTTAGGTCACGTCAACTTCAAAACTATACGAAAAATGGTTAACTTGGAAGTATTGCCTAAATTTGCATGTGATAATTTGAAATGTCAAATATGTGTAAAATTTAAGTACGTTAAACATCCTTATAAGTCAGTTGAAAGGAATTCAAATACTTTAGACTTAATTCACACAGATATTTGTGACATGAAGTCAATACCATCTCGCGGTGGGAAAAAGTATTTCATAACTTTTATTGACGATAGTACTAGATATTACTATATTTACTTATTTGATAGTAAAGATGAAGAAATTGAGGCATTCAAGCAATACAAAAATGAAATTGAAATGCAATTAAAAAAAGATCAAAATGATAAGAAGTGATAGGGGTGTCGAATATGAATCTCCTTTTGAATAAATATATTTGGAATATGGCACTATTCACAAAACAACTGTCCCTTACTCACCGCAATCTAATGAAATTGCGGAAAGAAAGAATAGAACGTTAAAAGAGATGATAAATGCCTTGTTGATAAGTTCTGGTTTACACCAGAACTTGTGGGGGAAAGCTATTCTTACAACCAACCAAATACTCAATGAGTTCTCCATAGCAAAATGATATCCATTCTATATGAAAAATAAAAATATAGGAAATCCAACTTAAAATATTTTAAAGTGTGGGGGTGTTTGGCTAAAGTGAAAGTTTCTAAACCCAAGAGGGTAAAGATTGGACCGAAAACCGTTGATTTTGCTTTCATAGGATATGCAAGAAATAGTAAGGCATATCATTTTCTGGTTCATAAATCAGAAAATTACGACATTTATATTCATATGGTAATCGAATCCGATAATGTTGAATTTATTGAGAATATTTATCCGTATAAAAATGAATGTGAGTCGTATAGTGAAAAATTTAAGCGACCTCAGTAAAAGCAAGAAAGTACGTTTAATGAGGAAAATCCAGTAGTAAACGTCAAAGGACAACTACTTCTTTTGGACCACATTTTCTGATATTTTTGTTGGAAAATGAGCCTTAAACATTTAAAAAAATATGTCTTCCTCGGAAGCACAATATTGGAAAGAGGCAGACAATAGTGAGATAGAATCCATATTAAGTAACCATACTTAGAAATTGGTTGATCTTCCTCCAGGAAATAAACCTTTGGGTTCTAACTTCTAAGTGAATTTTCTAAAGGAATATGAAAGTTGATAGTACTATTGATAAATATAAGGCAGGATTAGTTGTTAAAGGATTTAGACAACGAGAAGGTCTTGATTACTTTGATACATACTCATCGGTAACGAGGATTACATCTATTTAGATGTTAATAGTGTTGGCCACCATGTATGGCCTTGAAATCCATCAGATGGATGTGAAGACAACCTTCTTAAATGGAGATTTGGAGGAAAACAATTATATGGAATAACCTGAAGGGTTCGTGGTTCTGAAAAAAGAAAAAAAGTTGTGCCAACTTGTTAAGTCACTTTACGTATTGAAACAAACACCTAAACAATGACATGCAAATTTTGAGCAAATAATGTTGGCAAATGGATTTAAGATTAATGATTGTGATAAATGTGTTTACATTAAAAATATTCTAAATCACAGAGTCATTGTATGTTTATATATTGATGATATGTTAATAATGAGTAAAGACATTACATATATAAATTCTACTATGCGTATGCTTGCTAGCAAGTTTGATATGAAAGAATTAGGAGTTGCTGATTTAATTCTAGGAATTAAAATCCACAGGACTCCTCAAGGTCTGGCATTGTCTCAATCTCATTGCGTTAAAATGGTACTTAAAAAATTCAATCATTTAGATTTCAAAGTCGCAAAGACCCCGATTGATGTAATTATTGCTCTTACAAAGAATTTAGGTTAGAGCAGATCTTAACTGGATTATGCTCGAGAGTTGGGAAGTTTAATGTACATAATAAATTGTACACGACCTGATATAGCTTGTGTAGTAAGTAAACTAAGTCGTTACACAAGTAATGTCTGTCAAACTCATTGAATGGCAATGAAACGGGTTTTATGGTATCTAAAATATGCCCAAGATTATGTTTTGCACTACAATAAGTATCTTGCGGTAATTTTTTTTTGATTAAAAATAAAATTCTATTAATCAAAAGTATTCGGTACAATACCAAGTAGTTACTGACAACCTACTATCCCAATCAAAATGCTAATCCTAGATTACAGTGTTTACACAAGTCCACTTCAACTCTAGGAACTAGTCATGAAACTAGATATAGAAGATGTGCACTACAATTACATACAAAAGTACTCTAAGAAAAACGATCTAAGTTGTGTAATGTGTGCTGCCAAGAGGGATATCTTCTGCCTCTAGTGTGCACATATAGAGCAATTTCTCTGCATACTCTGTGAATCTCAAATATACTTTCTCTGGAATCTAAGCAGATTCATTTCCCTCCATATGATGTATACTATCATAACAAACACATAGCTAGCTATGGTACCCCTCCTTGTATTCTTCCTAGCCATGCGACATGCCCAGTCAAGCTCATCTTTCTAGCCAGCTATATTCCTTACCATGCCCAACCACACCAGCAATCTGCTTCACACATTTCTAGTTACAGAACATTCAAAGAATATATGCTCCAATGTTTCAGTAGCTGCTTTGCAAAATGCACAATCTTGAGGCACCTGCACACCAATTTTAAATAATCTATCCACTATGGCTAGTCTTTCATGTGCAGCCAACCATAGAATGAATTTAAATTTGGGGTGGATACTTGACTGCAAGACCATGCTCTTCTAAGGAACCTTTTGATATTAGGGCATCAACATGAGATAGGCTTGTTTGATCGAAAAGTGCTCTTGTACCTGCAACATCTTCAGTCTGTCAAGCAAGGAGCCCTGCAAAGAATGACTCTACAGCGCCTCTCTTGTCTCTAGAATTTTCCTGATCACTCAAGCTGCATACTTAGGTGTGGGCATATTGAAGGATAAAGTGATGCAAATTAGATCATTGGATCATCATAAACAAAGTCCACAAGTGGATACGTTTTTATTGTTGGTGGAGGAGTAGTGTCTTGGAAATCATCCAAACAGATATATATCGCTCTCTCTACAATGGAGTTTGAGTTTATAATTTATATAAGGTTAGAGAAAAAGTTGAATGGCTCTAGAATTTCTTGGAAGATATTCCATTTTGGCCAAACCAGTGGCTCTTATATGCATATATTGTGATAGTCAAGCGGTAATAGGAAGGGCTGGAAGCGTTATGTATAACGAAAAATATCGTCACATACGACAACGACATAATACCGTTAGACAAATACTCTCTAGTGAAATTATCATAATTGAGTACGTTAAGTCAAAAGATAATGTTGGATCCGCTCACAAAAGGCCTAAATAGAGAGGCGGTTGATAAATCATCGAAGGGAATGGGACTATGGCTGAGAATAAGTCATTGTAGTAGTAACTCTATCTAGAAGACTGAAGATCCCAAGATCTAGGTTCAAGGAGATCAAACAAAGTCACTAATGATGGTTCAACATTGTCAATAAAACTTTGATTCATTCTCGTGATGAATACAATGTTCATTACCAAGAATAAAGCATTAAGGTTTTTTAATAGTTTCTAAGTTTGATGTGGAGTATATCAAATAGTGTGTCTATGGGATAACACATTTAGGAATCATCTATGTAAGTGTGGAGTGTAAGTCGCTTTAGGGAGAATTCTGTAATGCCAGTTCTCCACGCACTTATGAACCAAGCGGTGTTCATGGCCGAAACGAACACAATAATGAGAACCAAAGACAGTTAAAGGATTGATTGTGTGACTTATGGTTGTCTAGGTATACATACAAGTTTGATGGTTCAAAAATAGCAAAACTACCAATTGACCGAGTATATCCAACATAAATTCACTACGAAAAGTTCATAGGGAAACCTACTTATCCAGATGCTATTTTCAAATAGCCATTCACCATATAAGTACTCCATTTCGAAGGTTTCGGACATTTTATCACATTTTGAGTTGGGAAACTCGGATTTGGGCGATTTTGGAGGCGATTTTTACCACATGGATTAGGGTAAGTATTTTCTACTCAGTTTTGATTATATTCCGTGATTCCATCTTTATTTTTGGTATTTGATTGATGATTTCAAAAGGGAAATTGGGGGTGGGGTAGGGTCTAAACTTTGCTAAAGTGAATTTTTGAGTTTTGAACATCGAATCGGAGTCAGAATTGAGTGAAATTAGTATGGTTGGACTCGTAATTGAATGGGTTATCCGATTTTATAAGTTTTGTCGGGTTTTAAGGTGTGGGCCTGGGTTTGACCTTTTGGTTGAATTTGAGTAAATGTGTAAAGATTCGACCTTTATCGATTGGGTTTGCTTCCTATGACATTAATTGGTGATTTTGTGTTATTTTTGGCTTGTTTCGAGCCGTTCAGGGGATGATTTGAGGGGATGGCGCTTTTAGTGTATCGATTTGGCTTGTTTGAGGTAAGTGTCTTGCCTAACTTTGTTGTAAAAACTTTTCCTATTAATTGCCATTGTTTGCTACATGCGGGGGGTGAGACATATATGCGACGAGCATATATGCATGTGCCATGGTTAATTGTGCTCGGGGTAAATTATACGATTAATTGTACCTTGTAGAATTATGTGACCTTCTTGCTTCACGTCTTACTTGACTTCTAGATTACTAAGAATATGAAATTAATTGTAAAAAATCAAGATTCATCTTATTATAATTGGATTAAAATTTGAGGGTGATGTCGTGCCATTTTATTTATATTATCATGTTATCATTTATATTATCATGTGAGGATGAGAGTAAAAGTACGAAGGGTGATGCCGTGTCATTTCATTTACATTATCATATTTTTATGTTATCATGTGTTCATGGCACGAAGGGTGTTTCCGTGCAGGCGAGGATGAGGGACATGCATTATGTTGTGATATCGTTTCCTTGTGTATACTTTCATGCCTTTACCTTGAGCTTTTACTGTTGTACCTATGTTTTCTATGTGGTTTGCCGCGGTTGTTCTGTCTTTATCCTCTATCTCAATTGTTGTTGTGTTGTCCATGCCTTCTATCTATTTAACTTGCAAATATCATGCTTTCCTTCTTGTTGTCATATCTACATCCATGTCGTTTCTCATTTGTTGTATTTTCGTATAAGTCTTCTACCATGTTAGTTATTCATGCTTTCTATTTGTTAGCTCATAAAGATCATGCTTTCCCTCTTATTTGTTATATCTACATCTAGGCCTTCTACCATGTTAGTTAGTGAAATTTATGTCTCTCTATCCTAATTGATGTCATTACTTCTATGCCTTCTACCTAGTCTATTATCGTTGTTCATATGTACTGCCTTGTTCATTATTTATATTGGCATTTTTACCTGGTTCGTACTGTTATACGTATATTTGGCGAGGATGAGATAAATGCACGAAAGGTGTTACCGTGCCATTTGGTTTGATGTCTTGAGTATATTTTTCACACTATGAAAGTTATGAATTTACTACCGTGGTTTGCTGGTTATCACTCTAAGGAAAGGATTGGTCGTAATATTGAGGAATATTAATCGAGATTTCTTCTAGTAATCATTTACTGCTTCGCGTATTTGTTTTCTTGTACTCTTTTCTGTTGTATTCTAGTATTGTTCTATTGTTAGTCTACTGCACAGATTAAATGAGTGAGTATATTTTAACTAAAAAGCCCCGTCACTACTTCACCGAGCTTAGCCAAGATACTTATTGAGTACATGGGGTCGGTTGTACTCATACTACATTTCTGCACCTTACATGCAGATCTTGAAGCGGAGCTGCGGTGGATGACGAGAGCTGACTCTGAAGATGTTTGTGCCTTTCGGGTGTGGCTACCACTTGTCCCTGGGTAGTTTTAGATTTGAATTCTGCTTATGTACATTTCAAATAGAACTTGTATTCATTTCATATCAGTGTTTTGCAATAATCCAGTCTTAGTAGCTTATGACTTGTACTACCAGTGCTTGAGATGTTGTATGGGATCCAGATACATCATTTATTAGTCACCTTTATTTTATTAGAATTGCGTTAGCTGTTAATTGGCTTACCTAACGGGTTGGGTTAGGTGCCATCACGACTAGTGGATTTTGGGTCGTGACAGAAATGAAGGAAAAAGATTTGGAGGGAAACGAAAAGTTTGAAGTGTTCCTTATACTAAGACACTTTGTCCCTCATTGGAAAATGGAAAGAAAATCTTTGTGCTTATATAGAGAAGCACATCTTCTAGCTCTTAAAGAGTTGAGAAGAAGTGGTGCCTCGCGCCGTCGTCGTCGCTCGCTCGGTTTCGGCTTCGAATTTGATCAATTGATTTGATTGATATTTTGGACCAAATTTACTTCCCATCTTCCGTTATTTATTTTATTTTTCCCGATATTTTTCCGCACGGATTTTATTCGCGGTTAATTTTCTAGCGGTCCTAAAGGTCATTTTCGAATTTAAAATTCATGACTAAACAGAAATATTTTTCTGCCGAAATGATAGCTCATATGAATAGGTACCTTTACACCTATTCAACCCAGACTGTTTGGCTATAAATTCAGAGGCTTTGCCTCATTTTTCTATCACCGAAAATCTGCATACTCTCCCCTCTCTCTTCTGCATTTGTGCATGTTTTTCCAAAGTAAAACGTAAGTAAAGTGTGGTTTACTGCCGTTTGTTGAGTTCGATGAAGTTCTGTAATTTCCATTGCCGATATTACAGAATAGTTGTTTCGTTCTATCCGGAGAGGAACTAATCCAATAACCTTGGGCAATAGTGAAGGGGTTAAATTCTTTAAGGAAACACATTTTTCCGTTGGAGAACTTTTACTTATATTGTTTATATTTCCGTTTCTGTTTTGTTTCCTGTTTTATTTACAGAAATTATTTTCGAACACAGGTTGATAACAAATATCTATCTATTATTAAAAGGAAAAAAGTCATCCATGAGACTTTGCCAAGTGTTGCGTAAAAAGAATGCCATGTGGCAATTTTAATCCAAAAATAGTTAAGTTAGGTAAAATTAGTTTTTCTTCTATTTAAATTTCAAAATAATGAAATATCTATTTTTTTTAATCAAACAATAACTTTAAATTGGGAAGTTACTGATGTAACTCCCTTCCTGCGCGTATTTGCCCTAAAAATTATCAATTTCCTTCAAGCATCTCAACTCCTAAACCACCAACCTTTCTGCCCAGGATTCTCAGAAGCATCATTGTCTTTATTTTGATTCACACTTTCCTTCAGAAAAGTTCCATCTCTTTCCCGGTAAGAAAATCAATCCATCTCTTTGTTGATCCATCGATCTTCTATTTCAATCCATTTCATCGTCATAGTTATTTTTTTTTTTTTTTTTATTTATTTTGAGACGTATTTGGATGCACCAGTATATATATATATATATATATATTTGGACTCCTTTATGATTGTTGCTCCTTTTAAGTTATTTACTTATCGTGTTTAATGGCATATATTTTCATCTGCGTACAGCAGACTGCAGCTGCCATCCATAATCTAATGTACTAGGGAATAGCCCCTCTATTTTAGCTGGGTGCCAGCATGGCATCACATGCCAAATGGGAAGCTCTGAATTCCAAGGTGCCTCATAAAGTTTGACTGAATATAGTGGAACCATGGTAATTTCGTGACATGCTTTTTATTCAGATTTTTTTGACTCATCAGACTTATGAGATATTTGACAAAAGAAGATTGGTAATTTTTAGTATCAATAATCAAGATTTCTTAGTTACACATCTTTTATGCAAAAATCTCCTTCTACCACAATAGGAAATAAACTGCCTCATGACCCTCGAATGATGCCTAATCGTATCTTTTTCACATTTAAAGTATATTTTTTATCTGTATAAAAAATTATTAGGATCTAGGTGTCATCCACATAAGAGATATCATGCCTCTATGCATCTTAAAAAAAATAGAATAATGATTAAATTAAAATAAGAAGCTTGAAATATTAATTCGGATATACATGTGTGCATGTATTCTTTTTGTTGTTTAGAAATCACGTTCATAGGCAATAACATACCGCCTACAAGTTATTGAGATTTTTTAGGATTGGCCACTGTGGTGTAAAACAAGTATTCTGCAGAAGTATTATTATGGAAGAAAGGATTTTACCAATATTTAGATACCATGCCTATAAGATTGAAATATTGCTTGAGCTAACAAAAAATACAGATTATTCTTTTACTACGAAGTATTGGTACGAGCCTATATATTCATGTTTAGAGACCCTGATTGTTGACTTTTAACTTCATAACTTATATATCATATTTATAAGAATCGCTGCTTCTAAATATTTATTTGAAGAGAGTAAATCTACTTTATACTCATCATGATGCTTGCAACCTTTATAAAAAATATTATGTTTAACCAATGCAATTTGGAGTTTATGATTATAAGCCTAGCTTTCTGCTTTATTCAATTAGGTGTTAAAAGAGGATTTTGTTTTTTGTTAGTACTGTAACTTTAAAACCTTTTTCCGAAGGATATAGAAATCATGTTAGAAGGCAAGCCTTGATTTATTAACTGTTGAAAATATAGTTGGACTTATCTGAACTCTAAAAGTTTTGCTGCTATTGAAAATCAACGTGTTTACAGATGAATAACATTCATTTTGCTAAGCCAAAAGTTTAAGCTTCAGTAGTGTTTAGTTGTAATGGTAAGTGTAGTACTTTGAAGTTTTGAACAATTTTAAAGAATTGACGAATGAGGCAAAAAGCTTTTTATTTATATACTTTTTGTTTATACTTTACTTAGTTTTAGCGACTTAAAAATTCCATATTTTAGAGAAAGTGCTTTTATCGAGAATGACGGAAAATAATCGATACGGGTAAATCTTATTTTTTACTTAAAAGGTAGTTGGAGGTATTTTTTAATAGTTAAACTATGTTTTTTTTTTTATGTTACTTTATTTTATGCATGTTTTCTCTACTGACTATTTCTCATTATGTCATATTAGTACTTAATGCTCATTCTTTTGAGAGATTTTCATTGGGCGAGACTAGCATGACAAGTTCAAGCTGCAATAACAGGATGATGGAGTTGAGCTACTGTTATATTAATTCTATCAAGACTTGGTCGATGATTTTGTCCTCAAGAAAATAGAGAATTTATGTAATTTATTTTTGCGTTAAACCATTGATTAGAAATTGAACATTGAAAATGTGTTTGTTGATTATTGCGAAAATGGGAATGCCCTGTTTTGGATCTCAAGTATACTTTCAGGGATGATTTTTCCAATTCATTTTTCTTCAGCCATCATATTTGATATTGCACAAGTGCTATTTGCTATATGTGGGGCTACTTTAAAGTACGGGAAGAGATCAGGTTTAAAGAAACTATGTGGTTTATGTTGGAGCTGCTAAAATATGAGTTGGGGCGCCTTGACGAAGCTTCGTTTGGGACTGGAGCTGAAATTAGATTTAAACCAAATGTGATATTTTTTATTGTAGCCCTTTTAAGTGATGTACTTATGACATATTTTTCTCTTTTTAGGCCTTAGTGATATTTTCATCTATTAGGTTTTTTGCTTTAATTTTTTTGAATGCGTTCTATAAATTTAGTCTGTAATATACATCGATTTCTATTATCTCTCACCGTACTTTTTTCATTTGTAATGATTCTGCACAACGCGCGGGTACGTATACTGGGGACTATAACAACGTGTACTTCAGATGAATCTTCAATATTATAGTTATATAGTAGTCTTCAAATAGGTCACAAGAGTTCTAACCGAAGATCGAAGAGACGTCACTAGAACACAAGACTCTTTAATTTTATCCAATTTACCATGACACCTGTTTAAATGGGACCTCTGGAACCAAATCATAGATCCAATTTGAACTCCACCGCACGAAATTAATCTCAGCAACTATATATAAGGAGATCTAGGCCATACATTGCCAACGTTTGGATTGAAGTCAAACTACTCGGGCAAGGCACCCACAAGTTGCAACCACCATGACAAGCACAAGGCAGTTTCTACCTCTAGTAGAGTTTGCCTAGAACAACAGCTATCGGTCAAGTATTCAGATGGCTTCATACGAGGCCTAATATGGGAGACGATGCCGTTCTCCGATTGGTTGGTTTGAGCCCGGTGAGGCTAAATTGTTGGGAACAAATTTGGTTCGTGATGCTTTAGAGAAGGTAAAATTGATTTAGGAGCGGCTTCGTACAACACGGTTTAGGAAAAAAAGTTATACTGATAGGAAGGTTCACGATATGACTTACATGGAAGGTGAGAAGGTTCTTCTTCGAGTATCGCCCATATAGGGTATGGTGTGATTTGAGAAGAAGGGCAAGTTGAGCCCGATGTTTGTTGGCCCGTTTAAGATCTTAGAGAGAGTTGGGTAGGTTTCTTATACGCTTGCATTATCTCCTAGCCTAGCAGGGGTACATCCGGTATTTCACATTTTCATGCTTCGGAAGTACCATGATGATAGGTCACATGTTTTAGACTTCAGGTGCAGCTTGATGAGAATTTAACCTATGAGGAAGAGCCCATAGCTAATCTAGATCGGTGGGTTCGAAAGTTAAGACCTAAAGTGCGTTGGAGAGATCAGCCGATTAAGGAGGCTACTTGGGAGACTGATTCCGACATGAGGAGTAGATATCCGCATCTTTTTACTAGTCCAAGTACATTTCTATGTCCGTTCGAGGACGAATGTTTCTTTTACAGGAAGAGAATGTAACAACCCGATATATCGTTTTGAGTACTAGCTTCGCATTTTATGTTTCGAGACCTCACATAGCTCTATTTGATGATTTATGACTTGCTTGGTGGTCCGTGTCGATTTCCGAAAAGTTTAAATGTGAATTTTTAAATAAAATGTGACTTTTGACATTGAAAGTGGCTAGAGTTGACCACGATCAATGTTTTTTTGTAAATGACCTCGGATCATTAGACTGACAATCAATGCTAGGCTAAGGGCGAGCTTGGCATTCGCTGTCCCTAGGTGTGCACATAGACAATACACGCCAAGAGTAGGCTAGCTAGCTAGTCAAGGTTGAATGACATAAAACGTGCGGCACAGTTGAAGCCAGGCCCCCGCATTGAGGCAAATTAAAGACTAAGACAAGATGAGCTTCGCCATAAGCTCAGGGTCGTGTCAAGAAACATGGGATAAAAAAAAAGGTTAGCTTGTGGTCGAGTGGGACTTTGAGTGTCGAACGAGCTATATGTACGCGATTATCGCTATGGAGGAGTCGGTCCAGAAATCATCACGACAGTTTCGGTCCATAGTCCACTACCCTTTTTTCTAATCTTGCAACAACCCGTGTTTTCATTGTTGTCATACGATCCAAATATAGTTGAGTCCTAATTCCCCTCTTTTTGATCAATTTCAGCTCTACTTTATAGCTAAGTCTTGTGTTGTGTAGCATATTCAGACGATAGGGCAGTCCAATCAAGGCAACAATTTGTTTAATTCATTACATGTAAAAAAACATTCATCGGAGTTTGGGCAACAGGATCCATTCAAGAGCAATAGAAGTAGTTTCAGCCTTAGGCAAGAACTTAGGTATATACCTTCTGCCGGGGCGGACCCATGTTGGTTCAAGTGGATTCAGTTGAACCCGTTTCGTAAAACAATTATACTATTTTATATGTAAATTATTTTTTCAAGCACCAAAACGAAATTAAATAAGAAACGTTGAACCCTCTTGACAAAAAGTGAGGCGTGGTGCAATGGTTTTGTTAAAATAAAATAATTTAGAATTTGTAAAATTTAAACAAAATAAGTAAAATTTAGTATTTCGGTATCAATTAAATTGTTATTTGTTAAATAAAATTATTAAAAATGTATAAAATCTAACAAATTTTTAAATCTAAGAAAGTAGATAAAAAGTTGTTAAAATTTATCTTTATATGTTTTTAAAAGGCGACCTCAAAATACGAAAAAAAGAAGCGTAGAGGGCAATTTTTTTTTTTGGAGGTTTTGTTATGAATCGAAACAAAGAGCAGAAGGTAAACTATATTTGTTAAGCCTGGTAGTGCTTCTATTATCGGATGCAACCGAGGGTTTAGTCTCTATCTGAAACCGCCTGCATAAAATCTTGGGTTCGTCACTGCGTTCTGCATATCCATATTTAATTTAATCGATAGCGATTTGAAATATTTTCATGAAATACACATGCTTGAAGTTATGTTACTCATGACAAAGCATTTCTTTGTAATATGAATATCGGTTTTTATATAGAGAAATTTCCACCAAAGTGAACACAGAATTATAGGCTAAGTTCATTGTTGCAATAATCTTCTAAGGAAAAACATGCTGCTGGCTGTAACCGAGAATTATACTGAAAGCAATATGGTAACGGACTTTAGATATATAATGTGCCATGATAAATTAATTCAAACTCTCTACATCCCATAGAAAGAAGAAGAAAAAAAACAGACTTAAGGGTTAGAACACAATTCCCCACCCCCACCCCAAAAAAAACAAATTACAACAAGAAGAAAGAAACGAAACACTCTTTGTGTCTTTAGGTTTGGACTATTAAAACTAAAGAGTAAAAAGAAAACGAAATTTGTAGTAGTTTTGTAATTCTACCTTCATATCCATCAAGTTTACCATGCATTAATCTCATCTTCCCACGATCAAGACAAAACTTAGGGATAACAATCAGACATTACCAGGCCAGGGAGAAACAATTTATAGAGACCTGATAAAGAAGCCATTCAGGAGGCACCTGGAGGAGTATCGTGCCCCATTCCAGGGCTATGTCCTGGAGTAACTGTTGGCGAATCTTTTATTTCATACTTGTTGGAACTGTTAAATGAAATCTCCCTATGTATAATCTCAACTGGAGGAGGTGGAGAAAATCTTGAAAACCTTGATGCATCTGCCAACTCAAATTCTTGAAGAGCAAGGGAAAGAAATATGTATAAAACAAGCATACAAATGATTTTGTAATGTGGTGATGCCATTGAACAAAATGATTTTAGCTTGATAGAGAAGTGAAAAAGATGGCTGGCTAGCTTAAATCACTTTTTGGCTTGAACAAGTGAAATATGGCTGCTATTTAATTAAGCTTGTCAAAAAGGTCCCACATGGCCTGGTGGTTGCTTTTTAAACTTAGTATGAAAATTGATGCACATGAGGATGCTTGTCAGATATATTAATGTAATCAAAATACCAAAAAGAAGCTTAAGCATAGGAATATTTTCCAACTTTGTATTTCCAATTTTGGCAAGGATAACATTTGTTGAGTCATTTCATATTTGAAAGAGTACTGGCACTGCCACTGCCACTCATTTTAAGAAAGAGCATTAGAGCATGGGGGCTTTGATTAGACGTCAAAACAGAACAACTTGCTTTGCATTTGTTTAAGCTTTGGGTGAGGCTTCATGTCTGTTGCCAGATATATACAAAGTAAGCTTCTCTTTTTCCTATGGAAAATGCCCCGTCCACTATGATTTTTAAGAATTTGCCTGCTGCTATTTAGTATGTAGTATCTTTTTCATCAATTTCTTCTCCAGAACCTCAGTTTCTTAGAAATGTAACGTTTTAAATTTATCTTTTGTTAAAACATTAACATGTATATTTGTACTAAATTATTTAAGCAGAATACTAAAAATACCCCTAAAATTGACTTGGATTATTAGTTCCTCCTCAAACTATGACTAGTCTTAACTACCCCGTTGAACTTAGCTTCTTGATAGACTTTATCCCCTTGAACACTAACGTGGCAAAGCGCGTAGATACACTCTTTTTTTAGGTGCGTAGGAGCTAAAAAAAAAAAAACAGCTTCCGAATGAGGTATTTTCTATCCATTAATACCTAGCCACATAGTCATCTAAAATAATTTATTGGTTCCAATTGTGTATTTATTCTTGCTTCATCTTAATTTACAATGCATATTTTAACCCAACTTTGCATTCTTTTTAATTTCTTATCGTTGATGCGATGACTATTTGTTTCTTTTTTGGGCCAAATTTATAAAACAAAACTTGGCTGGAACTACATTTTAGAAAGAAAACAAAATAGGCAAAATAATTGAGTGCCAACTGTGTATTTCTCATATTTCTTCTTTAGATGCAATAATTATTTATTTAAACAGTATATTTTTCTTTTCGCTGGCCAAATCAATATGTATCGACCCGGTCCGTCGTTTTGAGAGTTAGAGCCCCGATACCCTATTAACTGCTTCCCCGTATCTTTTTCTGCTATGGTGACTTGCCGGGAGATTTCATTTTGGTTTTTGGAAGTGTTTGGGACACTTAGCCCCTAAATGGAGGTTTAAACCTTAGGATTGGCACCGTAGTCAGAACTATGTGAAGACGACTCCAGAATGGAATTTCGTCGATTCCGTTAGCTTCATTGTGTGATTTTGGGCTTAGGGGCGTATTCGGATTGTGTTTTGGAGGTTCGTAGCTCATTTAGGCTTGAAATGGCGAAAGTCGAATTTTTGAAATTTTGGGGTGGTAATGGTATTTTTGATATCGGGGCCGGATTCCAATTTCGGAAGTTGGAGTAGGTCCGTAGTGTTGAATATGACTTTTGTGCAGAATTTGAGGTCAATCGGACGTGGTTTGATTGGTTTCGACATCGGTTGTCGAATTTAGAAGTTTTAAGTTTCTTTAAGTTTGAATTGGAGGGTGATTCATGATTTTAGTGTTGTTTGATGTAATTTGAGGGCACAACTAAGTTCGTATGGTGTTTTAGGACTTGTTGGTATGTTTGGTTGAGGTTCCGGGGGACTCGGGTGTGTTTCAGATGCTCAACAGATCATTTTAGACTTTGGAAAGATAGCAGATTTTTTTGGTGTTGGCTGCAGAAGTTTGTTCTTCGCGTTCTCGAAGGTGTGGCCAGTGGAAGCATCGCGAATGCGAGGAGTAGGACGCGTTTGCATAAAGGAAAAATGGAACAGTTGGGACCCCAAGGATTTATTCTACGCGTTCGCTTAGAGGAGAACACGTTCGCTAAGGGTCTAGCAGGTGAAGCTACGCGTTCGCGAGAGGACTCTTGCGTTCGCGAAAGAGGAATTGCGATCAGTGGATATTTGTTCTACGCGAACGCGAGGAGATGGCCGCGTTCGCGAAGAAGGATTACCTAGGCAGTACTTAAACATTCCAAAAACTAGGGTTTTGCTATTTTATCAAAAACTTGAGTTGGGAGCTCGAATTTTGACGAGATTTTGAGGGAGTTCAGAGATATCGATTGGGTAATGATTCTACACTCTATTTTGGTTATATTCCACTAATCTATCTTTAATTTCCTCTTTAATTTTGGATTTTGGGGTTGAAATTAGGGAAAAAGAGGAAGATCTTCTTCAACAAAGATTTCGAGTTTTGAAAGGGGATTTGTGGTCGGATTTGAATAATTCTTATATGGTTAGACTCGTAAATGAATGATTGTTTATATTTTGTGACTTTTACCCGATTTCGAGACGTGAGCCCCACAGACGATTTTTGAGTTAATTTCAAATTTTTTGTTAAAGTATTGATTACATTAATTAGATGAGTCTATTATGGTTGTATTTATGATATGTAATTGCTTTTGGCTAGATTTGGGCCATTCGGAGCCGGATATTCGTGGGAAAGGCATTATGACCGATTGATTGAGCTTGGTTCGAGGTAAGTGGCTTGCCTAACTTTGTGTGGGGAAAATTTCCTTAAGATTTGGAACTATTATGATATGTGAGCGTCATGTACGTGAGGTGACGAGTACGTACACGGGCTAGTTGTGAAAAAAATTGATTTTCTTACTGAGCAGCAATTTGTTTTCCTTTTATTTTGAGTTATACCATTTTAATGAGTATTAATCTATTTTCATTCTTAATTGAGTTATTCCAATATGTGTAGCTATCCTGTTTAGTCTAATACAACATGTCTACGTGTCTTAGCTGCTTATGTTAATTCTGTGCATCATTCTTAGTGAATTACGTGCTTCTTCCTTGACTGGTACTTAGTCTAAATCGTAAGATTTCGTGATGTAGTTGTATTTCTATTGTTTGCGCTGCATATTTACTTTGGGACTACGGAACGTATTCCGGAAGATCCCCCTTGTACTACATATTTACTTTGGGATTACAGAACGGTATTCTGAGAGATTCCCCTGTACTGCATATTTACTTTGGGACTACGGAACGGTATTTCGGGAGATCCCCCTGTACTGCATATTTACTTTGGGACTAGGGAACGGTATTCCGGGAGATCCCCCTGTCTTGCATATTTACTTTGGGACTACGAAACGGTATTCCGGGAGACCCCCCTGCATATTTACGTTCGGGACTACGAGACGGTATCTCGTGAGATCCCCCGTTGTATATCTGTTTATTGAGTTGTTACCTTCTATAAATTCTTTCTTGTTATATTTCAATCTTTATTTTACTTCGATATTTCATTTTTGCCTTGATTTATTATCATATTCCAGTAGGTCCTGAACCTGACCTCGTCACTACTCTACCGAGGTTAGGCTTGGCACTTACTGGGTACCGATTATGGTGTACTCATGCTATTATTCTGCATATATTTTGTGTGCAGATCCAGATACTTTTTATCAGTCCCGCTACTAGCTGAGAGTGTTTGCTGTTGTACGGAGACTTCAAGGTATATCTGCCGCGTTCGTAGACCTCAGAGTCCTCCTATATTCCCCCCTATGTCATTTACCTTCCTTACTTCTGTTATTAGACTCAGATGTATAGAGATACTAGTTTCCTTCTGTAGTTTGTGACTTACGATGTTCCGGGTTTTGGAATTACTGTGTATTTTGAACAGTTAGTTGTTTAATTTATGTTTACATTTCATTATTCCGCAAATGTTAGGCTTACCTAGTCATAGAGACTAGGTGTCGTCATGATATCATACGGAGGGAAAACTGGGTCGTGACAAGTTGGTATCAGAGCTCTAGGTTCATAGGTGTCGTAAGTCATAAGTGGGTTTATTAAAGTCTCACGGATCGGTACGGAGATGTCTGTTCTTATCTTCAGGAGGCTATGGAACTGTTAGGAAAATTTCACTACTCTTATTACTTGTCGTGCGAAAATTGGACTTCAAAAATTCTAAACTTCTGTATTCTATTCACTCACAGATGGTGAGGACACGTATAAGCGGATCTGATGACCAGGCACCCGCACCCCCTACTAGATCCGCGAGAGGCCGGGGCCGGGATAGAGGCCGAGGACGTTCACGTGGTACAGCCAGAGCACCTGTACGAGCTGCTACAGAGGAGCCCCCAGTAGCTCTAGCTCGAGGGCAGACACCTGAGCCACCTGTTCTTGCACCAGCCCTCCAGGAGACTCTATCCCAGTTTCTGAGTATGTTCAGCACCTTAGCTCAGGCTGGTTTGATTCCACTTGCTCTTGTCACATCTCAGGCCGGGGGAGGAGCACAGACTCCCATTGCCGGTACTCCAGAGCAGCGGGTTCAGGTTGACCAGGTTCCAGAGATTGTACCAATGCAGCCGGTAGCTCCAGCTCAGCCCGAGGTTAGGGCAGTAGCTTCTGAGGTGGAGCAGCTCAGACTTGAGAGGTACAAGAAGTACCACCCACCTACCTTCAACGGATTGGCTATAGATAATGCTCAGGTTTTTCTAGAGAAGTGTCATCGTATTTTTCGTACTATGGGCATAGCGGAGTCGAGTGGGGTTTCTTTTACTATATTCCAGCTTAGACGAGCAACCTATCAGTGGTGGCGTGCTTATGAGTTGAGTAGTCCGGCTGAGGCAACTTCACTTGCATAGACTCAGTTCTCGAACATGTTTTTGAAAGAGTATGTCCCTTAGAACCTCAGGGACTCATGGCGCGTGGAGTTTGAGCAGCTGTGCTAGGGTGCTATGACTGTGTCAGAGTATGCAGTTCGCTTTAGTGATTTGGCCCGACATGCACCGGCCTTGGTTGCCATAGTTCGAGAGAGGGTTCGATAGTTTATTGAGGGACTCAACCCCAACATCCTGATTAGTCTGGCCAGGGAGTTGGAGATGAATATTTCCTATCACCAGGTTGTGAGTATTGCTAGGAGATTGGAGGGCATGCTTGCCCGGGATAGAGAGGAGAGGGAGGCCAAGAGGTCTCGAGAGACTGGTCATTATTTTGGAGCTCATGTACTAGCAGCTCGCCATGGTAGGGTTTATGTGAGTCGTTCCATTCATTCAGCTCTTCCAGCCGCCAGTGGTATTCCAGCCCCGTCTAGGCCCCAGGAGCCTTATTATGCACCGCCAGTATCTAGTGTGCCTCCTGCACGGGGTGTTCCTAATGTCCAGTCCAGTAGACCTGGCCCGAGCCAGTCACAGCGGCCACGCCCTCCCAGAGCTTGTTTTGAGTGTGACGACACTCTCCATATGGTGAGGGATTGCCCCAGATTTAGGAGGCGTGCACCTCCACATACTTCTCAGCCACAACATGCTCCACTGGGTCCTCAGGTTATGATTACAGCACCAGCTGCCGCCCCACCTGCTCAGCCAGCCCGAGGTGGAGGTCGGGGAGGTAGAGGTCGCCCTAGAAGGGGAGGCCAGGCCAGATATTATGTCCTTCCTGCTCGTACAGAGGCAGTCGCTTCTGATTCTGTCATTACATGTATTGTTCCTATCTGTCATAGAGATGCGTCGGTATTATTTGACCCAGGCTCTACATATTCTTACGTGTCCTCTTATTTTGACCCGTATTTGTGTGTATCTCGGGATTCTTTGAGTTCCCTTATTTATGTGTCTACTCTTGTGGGAGATTCTCTTGTTGTAGACCGTGTGTATCAGTCGTGTTTGATTGCTCTTAGTGATTTTGAGACCAGAGTCAATTTATTATTTCTCAGCATGGTGGACTTTTATATTATTTTGGGCATGGACTGGTTGTCGCCCCATTATGCTATTCCTGATTGTCACGCTAAAATCATGATGCTGGCTATGCTAGGATTTCCGCGATTAGAGTGGAGAGGTACCTTAGAGTATACTCCCAACAGAGTTATTTCATTTCTTAAAGCTCAACGAATGATTGAGAAGGGGTGTGACGCGTATCTAGATTATGTGAGAGATGTCAGTATTGATACCCTACAGTTGAGTCAGTTCCAGTAGTGAGGGACTTTCCAGATGTATTTCCAGTTGATCTTTCGGGCATGCCACCCGACAGAGATATTGATTTCAGTATTGATTTGTTGCCGGGCACTCAGCCTATCTCTATTCCTCCATATTGTATGGATCCTCCTAAGTTGAAGGAGTTGAAGGAGCAGTTACAGGAGTTGCTTGATAAGGGCTTCATTCGGCCCATCGTGTCACCTTGGGGTGCTCCTGTCTTATTTGTGAAGAAGAAGGATGGTTCTATGTGGATGTGTATTGATTACCGCCAGTTGGACAAAGTCACAGTAAAGAACAGGTATTTATTTGCCTCGTATTGATGACTTATTTGATCAGTTACAGGGTGCCAGAGTGTTTTCCAAGATTGACTTATGTTCAGGCTATCATCAGATGAAGATTCAGGAGCCAGATATCCCGAAGACTGCTTTCAGGACTCAGTATGGTCACTACGAGTTTCTTGTTATGTCTTTTGGGCTGACCAATGCCCCAACAACTTTTATGCACTTGATGCACAGTGTGTTCCGGCCTTATCTTGACTCATTCATCATTGTGTTTATTGACGTCATTCTGGTATACTTCCGGAGTCGGGAGGATCATGAGCAGCACCAGAGGACTGCGCTTCATACCTTGAGAGAAAAGAAGTTATATGCAAAATTTTTAAAGTGTGAGTTTTTCCTAGACTCAGTGGTATTCTTGGGTCATATAGTATCAAGTGAGGGGATCCAGGTGGATCCGAAGAAGATTGAAGTAGTGCAGAGTTGGCCCAGACTATCCTCAGCTACAGAGATCTGGAGTTTTCTTGGTTTGGCAGGGTTATACCGTTAATTTGTTGAGGGTTTCTCATCTATTGCAGCACCTATGACCAGGCTGACCCAGAAGGGAGCTCCGTTCAGGTGGACAGAGGAATGTGAGGAGAGCTTTCAGAATATCAAGACAGCTTTGACTACATTCCCAGTATTAGTATTGCCTACAGGTTCAGAGTCTTATACTGTATATTGTTATGCATCGCAGATTGGTCTCGGTGAGGTGTTGATATAGGACGGTAGGGTGATTGCCTACGCGTCCAGACAGCTGAAGGTGCATGAAAAGAACTATCCTGTCCACGACCTTGAGTTAACAGCTATTGTTCATGCCTTGAAGATTTGGCAGCATTATTTATACGGTGTTCCTTGTGAGATTTACACTGATTACCGGAGTTTGCAGCATCTATTCAAGCAGAAGGATCTTAATTTGCGTCAAATGAGGTGGTTGGAGCTACTTAAGAATTATGATATTACCATTTTGTACCACCCTGGGAAGGCCAATGTGGTAGCCGATGCTTTGAGTCGCCGAGCAGAGAGTTTGGGGAGCTTAGCATATCTACCAGCAGCAAAGAGGGCCATGGCGTTGGATGTTCAGGCCTTGGCCAGCTAGTTTGTGAGATTGGATATATCTGAGTCGAGTCCAGTATTGGCTTGTGTGGTCTCTCGGTCTTCTTTTTATGATAGTATCAGGGAGCGTCAGTATGATGACCCCTATCTGCTTATCCTTATGGACACGGTCCAGCACGGTGATGCTAGGGAGGTCACTATTGGATATGATGGTGCATTTAGGATGCATGGCACGCTATGTGTACCCAATGTAGATGATTTGCGTGAGTTGATTCTCTAGGAGGCTCACAGTTCGTGGTACTCTATTCATCCGGGTGCCGCAAAGATGTATCAGGACTTGAAACAACATTTCTGGTAGAGGAGGATGAAAAAAGACATAGTAGAGTATGTGGCCCGATGTCTAAATTGCCAGCAGGTGAAGTATGAGCATCAGCGACCATGTGGGTTACTTCAGAAGTTGGAGATTCCGGAATTGAAATGAGAGCGGATCACTATGGATTTTGTTGTTGGACTCCCACGAACTCAGCGGAGGTTTGATGCAGTTTGGGTGATTGTGGATATGCTGACCAAGTCAGCTCATTTCATTCATGTGATGACTACCTATTCTTCCGAGCAGCTAGCTCAAATCTACATCCGTGAGATCGTCAGGCTTCATGGCGTACCAGTATCTATCATCTCTGACCGGGGTACGCAGTTTACATCACGGTTTTGGAGAGCTGTAAAGCATGAGTTGGGTACTCAGGTTGAGTTGAGCACAACATTTCACCCTTAGACGGACGGACAGCCCGAGCGCACTATTCATATACTGGAGGATATGCTCCGCACTTATGTGATAGATTTGGGGGTGCTTGGGATCAGTTCTTGGCACTTGCGGAGTTTGCCTAAAATAATAGTTAGCAGTCCAGCATTCAGATGGCACCGTATGAGGCTCTGTATGGTAGGCGGTATCGGTCCCCGCTGGATTGGTTCGAGCCGGGCGAGGCCAGATTATTGGATACGGACTTGGTTCAGGATGTCTTGGAGAAGGTGAAGGTGATTCAGGATAGACTTCACACAGCCCAGTCCAGACAGAAGAGTTATACGGACCGGAAGGTTCGCGATGTTGCATTCATAGTTGGAGAACGAGTCCTGCTTCGGGTTTCCCCTATGAAGGGCGTTATGAAGTTCGAAAAGAGGGGCAAGCTGAGCCCAAGGTTTATTGGCCCTTTTGAGGTGTTGCGGCGAGTTGGGGAGGTTGTTTATGAGCTTGCCTTACCTCCCAGCCTAGCAGGAGTTCATCCGGTATTTCATGTTTCGATGCTCCGGAGGTATTACGATAAACCGTCTTATGTTTTGGATTTCAGCTCTGTCCAGTTGGACAAGGATCTATCCTATATTGAGGAGCCAATGGCTATTTTGGACAGGCAGGTTCGGAAGCTGAGGTCAAAGAACATTGCATCAGTAAAGGTTCAGTGGCGGGGTCATCGGTCGAGGAGGCGACTTGGGAGACCGAGCAAGATATGCGCAGCCGTTCGAGGAAGAATGATTGTTTAAAAAGGGGGAGGATGTAACGACCCGGCTGGTCGTTTTGAGAGTTATAGCCCCGATTCCCTATTAACTGCTTTCCCCGTATCTATTTTTGCTATTGTGACTTGTCGGGAGGTTTCATTTTGGTTTTTGGGGAGTGTTTAGGACACTTATTCCCTAAAGGGAGGTTTAAGCCTTAGAATTTGGATCATATTCAGAACTGTGTGAAGATGAATCCAGAATGGAGTTCCGTCAATTCCGTTAGCTCCGTTGGGTGATTTTGGGTTTAGGAGAGTGTCTGGATTGTGTTTTAGAGGTCTGTAGCTCATTTAGGGTTGAAATGGCGAAAGTCAAATTTTTGAAGTTTTGGACCGGTAGTGGAATTTTTGATATCGGGGTCGGAATCCGATTCCGGAAGTTGAAGTAGGTCCGTAGTGTTGATTATGACGTGTGTGCAAAATTTAGGGTCAATCGGACGTGGTTTGATAGGTTTCGACATCAGTTATAGAATTTTGAAGTTTCAAGGTCTTTAAGTTTGAATTAGAGGGTGATTCGTGATTTTAACACTGTTTCATGTGATTTAAGGGCTCGACTAAGTTCATATGGTGTTTTAGGATTGGTTAGTATGTTTTGGGTGCTTAACGAACTAGTTTTTGGACTTGAAAGATAGCAAATTTCTGGTGTTTATGTTGCAGACAATCCTTCATCGCGTTCGTGAGAGAGGTCTCGTGATCGTGTAGAGCATCTGGGAAAGGCAGCGAAGTTTGTTCTTCGTGTTCACGACGTCGTTCCCGAGTTCGCGAAGATATGGAACATTAAGGCTACGCATTCACGATAAGGACCTCGCATTCGCGTAGAGTCAACATGGGTTCCAGGCATGATAGCCTATGCATTCGCGATGAGTGTCCCACATTCGCGTAGGGTCAGGATAATTGAGCTTCTTGTTCCCGACCAGCGCATCNAAGCATGAGTTGGGTACTCAGGTTGAGTTGAGCACAACATTTCACCCTTAGACGGACGGACAGCCCGAGCGCACTATTCATATACTGGAGGATATGCTCCGCACTTATGTGATAGATTTGGGGGTGCTTGGGATCAGTTCTTGGCACTTGCGGAGTTTGCCTAAAATAATAGTTAGCAGTCCAGCATTCAGATGGCACCGTATGAGGCTCTGTATGGTAGGCGGTATCGGTCCCCGCTGGATTGGTTCGAGCCGGGCGAGGCCAGATTATTGGATACGGACTTGGTTCAGGATGTCTTGGAGAAGGTGAAGGTGATTCAGGATAGACTTCACACAGCCCAGTCCAGACAGAAGAGTTATACGGACCGGAAGGTTCGCGATGTTGCATTCATAGTTGGAGAACGAGTCCTGCTTCGGGTTTCCCCTATGAAGGGCGTTATGAAGTTCGAAAAGAGGGGCAAGCTGAGCCCAAGGTTTATTGGCCCTTTTGAGGTGTTGCGGCGAGTTGGGGAGGTTGTTTATGAGCTTGCCTTACCTCCCAGCCTAGCAGGAGTTCATCCGGTATTTCATGTTTCGATGCTTCAAAGGTATCACAGCGATCTGTGTCATGTGTTGGATTTCAGCTCAGTCCAGTTGGACAAGGATCTATCCTATGTTAAGGAGCCAGTGGCTATTTTGGACAGGCAGGTTCGGAAGCTGAGGTCAAAGAACATTGCATCAGTAAAGGTTCAGTGGCGGGGTGAGCCGGTCGAGGAGGCGAATTGGGAGACCGAGCATGATATGCGTAACCGTTATCCTCATTTTTTCACCACTTCAGGTATGTCTCTATACTCGTTCGAGGACGAACGATTGTTTTAAGAGGGGGAGAATGTAACGACCCGACCAGTCGTTTGGAGAGTTAGAGCCCCGATCCCCTATTAACTGCTTCCCCGTATCTGTTTCTGCTATTGTGACTTGCCGGGAGGTTTCATTTTGGTTTTTGGAAGTGTTTGTGACACTTAGTCCCTAAATGGATGTTTAAACCTTAGGATTGTCACCGTAGTCGGAACTATGTAAAGACGACTCCGGAATGGAATTCCGTCGATTTTGTTAGCTTCGTTGTGTAATTTTGGGCTTAGGGGCGTATCCGGATTGTGTTTTGGAGGTCTTTAGCTCATTTAGGTTTGAAATGGCAAAAGTCAAATTTTTGCAGCGTTGGGCCGGTAGTGGAATTTTTGATATCGGGGTAGGATTCCGTTTCAGAAGTTGGAGTAGGTCCGTAGTGTTGAATATGACTTGTGTGCAGAATTTGAGGTCAATCGGACGTAGTTTGATTAGTTTCGGCATCGGTTGTCGAATTTAGAAGTTTCAAGTTTCTTTAAGTTTGAATTGGAGGGTGATTCGTAATTTTAGCGTTGTTTGATGTAATTTGAGGGCACGACTAAGTTCGTATGGTGTTTTAGGACATGTTGGTATGTTTGGTTGAGGTCCCGAGGGCCTTGGGTGTGTTTCGGATGCTCAACGGATCATTTTAGACTTTGGAAAGATAGCACATTTTTCTGGTTTTTGTTGCAGAAGTTTGTTCTTCGCGTTCGCGAAGGTGTGGCCAGTGGAAGCATCGCGAACGCGAGGAGTAAGACGCGTTTGCATAGAGGAAAAATGGAACAGCTGGGACCCCAAGAATTTGTTCTACGCGTTCGCGTAAAGGAGAACGCGTTCGCAAAGGGTCTGGCAGGTGAAGCTACACGTTCGTGAGAGGACTCTCGCGTTCGCGAAAGAGGAATTTCGATCAGTGGATTTTTGTTCTACGCGAACACGAGGAGATGGCCGCATTCGCGAAGAAGGATTACCTGGGCAGTACTTAAACATTTCAAAAACGGGAGTTTTCCCATTTTATCAAAAACTTGAGCTGAGAGCTCGGATTTGGACGAGCGTTTGAGGGAATTTTAGAGATATCGATTGGGTAATGATTCTACACTCCATTTTGGTTATATTCCACTAATCTATCATTAATTTTCTCTTTAATTTCGGATTTTGGGGTTGAAATTGGGAAAAAAGTGGAAGAACTTCTTCAACAAAGATTTCGAGTTTTGAAAGGGGATTTGTGGTCGGATTTGAGTAATATTTATATGGTTAAACTCGTGAATGAATGAGTGTTCGTATTTTATGACTTTTACCCGATTCCGAAATGTGGGCCCCACGGACGATATTTGAGTTAATTTTGGAATTTTTGTTAAAGTATTTATTTCATTAATTAGATGAGTCTATTATGGTTGTATTTATGATATGTAATTATTTTTGGCTAGATTTGGGCCATTCGAAGCTGGATATTCATGGGAAAGGCATTGTGACCGATTGATTGAGCTTGATTCGAGATAAATGGCTTGCCTAACTTTGTGTGGGGGAAATCCCCTTAAGATTTGAAACTATTGTGATATGTGAGCGCCGTGTACGTGAGGTGACAAGTACGTACACGGGCTAATTGTGGAAAAACAAAAAATTAATTTTCTTACTGAGCAGCAACATGTTTTCCTTTTATTTTGAGTTATACCATTTTAATGAGTATTAATCTATTTTTATTTTTAATTGAGTTATTCCAATATGTGTAGCTATCCTGTTTAGTCTAATACAGTATGTCTACGTGTCTTAACTGCTTATGTGAACTCTGTGCAACATGCTTAATGAATTTCCTGCTTCTTCCTTGACTAGTACTTAGTCTAAATCGTAAGATTTCGTGATGTAGTTGTATTTCTATTAGTTGCGTTGCATATTTACTTTGGGACTACGGAACGGTATTTCGAGAGATCCCCTTGTACTGCATATTTACTTTGGGACTACGGAACGATATTCCGGGAGATTTCCCTGTCTTGCATATTTACTTTGGGACTACAGAACGGTATTCCGGGAGACACCCTGCAAATTTACGTTCGGGACTACGAGACGGTATCTCGTGAGATCCCCCGTTGTATATCTGTTTATTGAGTTGTTACCTTCTATAAATTCTTTCTTGTTATATTTCAATCTTTATTTTGCTGCGATATTTCATTTTTGCCTTATTTTATTATCATATTCCAGTGGGGCCTGGACATGACCTCGTCACTACTCTACCGAGGTTAGGCTTGGCACTTACTGGGTACCGATTGTGGTGTACTCATGCTACTCTTCTGCACATATTTTGTGTGCAGATCCAGATACTTCTTATTAGCCCCGCTACTAGCTGAGAGTGCTTGCTACTGTACGGAGACTTCAAGGTATATCTGTTGCGTCCGCAGACCTCAGAGTCCCCCTCTATTCTCTCCTATGTCATTTACCTTCCTTACTTCTGTTATTAGACTCTGGTGTATAGAGATACTAGTTTCCTTCTATAGCTTGTGACTTACGATGTTCCGAGATTTGGGATTACTGTGTATTTTGAATAGTTAGTTGTTTAATTCATATTTACATTTCATTATTTCACAAATGTTAGGCTTACCTTGTCATAGAGACTAGGTGCCGTCACGACGTTATACGGAGGGAAAATCGGGTCGTGACACAATAAAAAAAACTTTGCTAGAGCTCTATTATATTTATCCAAAAATAAAGTTTTAGCCAATTTTAAAAAGTTTCAATTGTGTATTTATTTTTATATCTTTCTTAAATGAAATTACTATTTATTTCAACTGTGTTTTGTCTTTGGGGCCAAAGTTATTAAAAATATTGCATGCTATCATTTTTAGCCAAATATAAAAAACCAGCCTAAATAATTGAGTTTCGGCCAATTGTTTCACAAATTTGACCCGAAAAAGATGATTTAAAAAATTAGGCAAATTAAAAAGGTACAATAGTATATATTATTTTTAAAAATTGCCAGGTGGATAAAAAATACACATAGCAGCAGAGCCAGATCCAAGATTTAAGTTTTATGGGTTCAACCTTTAAAATGTTAGCATTAAACTCATTGTATTTTTAAAGTTGTGGGTTCACATTGCTATATATTACAATATTAGTGAATTTTTACACATAAATTTATATTCCACACTAAAAGTACTGGGTCAGTTGAACCCGGTGCCGATACATTGCATCCGCCTCTGCATACCAGGCGAGTGTATACCACTTTTGTAACATGAGATCGTCTGGGGGGATGGGTATGTGCTTGCAAATATCCAAGTGTAGGGGTAAAAGTCTGGGCATAGTTTGAGAAGGGAACTGATAATCTGACCCAAGTTTAGGGGATTTCAGGTATTCTGCCGAATATTTAAGACATTTTGGTTTTCTTCAAAACTTTTTCCTTTGGCAAAGTATCTCATCCCATCCTGTAATTCATGTCAACCTCATTATGTGAGGAAATATTATATGGGGTTGAAACTTACATATAGTTTTACTTTTTATGTATGTTGTAACTTAATCTAGTAATATTCGTTAAATCCCTTTCTCCTGATCAAACTAATTTCATTGATGATCGGAAAGGAAAATAATAAGGCTTCCACTGCTAAGTTGATAGAGTTTCATTTAATTATATCGGGGTTTAACAATCGAGCATATGAAACTCACTAGTTCATCTAATTCCAATCCACATCACATATGATCTATTGGTGTGGCATCTCATTTCATCTATATTTCCGTTTTCTTCACACTAAAGAAGCATTTCTATATTTCCGTTTTCTTCACACTAAAGAAGCATTTCAACCTCCAATCAAGGGCGGATGCAGCATCGGAGTACTAGGTTCAACTGAATCCAATACTTTCGAATCAGAGCATAAATTTATATGTAAAAATCTATTGAAATTATTATAGATAATAAATATGAATCAATAATTCAAAAAATACAATGTATTCAATGCTAAGAACTTTAAAAGTTGAACTCAACAACTTAGTGAAATCCCACAAGTAGGGTCTGGAGGGTAGCGAGTACGCAGACCTTACCCCTACCCTGAGGAAGTAGAAATGTTGTTTCCGAAAGACCCTCGACTCAAGAAGACAAAAAGTTGAATTCATAAAAATTAAATTCTAGAACTACATCAGTCTCCGGTGAGAATATGACATCATCAAGGAGTCCGGAACCAAAGTGTGGTTCTTTTGGACTCAAAAGACACAAATAAGTATAAAACAAACTCTGTACCATTATATATATAGCTTGGTTATTCACTGCGCTACACCTTAACGACACGTTTGACCGTTAAGGTATAGCGCGGCTATTCAAAAAGGACGGGAGATATAGCGCACATATAAGACGCGCTACAGTATAGTGCATCCTATATATGTGCTATACCTACCTAAAAAAGTGGGCTTCCACCTTTCCCGACCAGAAAACCACACCCCCTCCCCCTCTTTTTAGGTAGGTATAGCACATATATAGGATGCACTATACTGTAGCGCGTCTTATATGTGCGCTATATCTCCCGTCCTTTTTGAATAGCCGCGCTATACCTTAACGGTCAAACGTGTCGTTAAGGTGTAGCGCAGTGAATAACCAAGCTATATATATAATGGTACAGAGTTTGTTTTATACTTATTTGTGTCTTTTGAGTCCAAAAGAACCACACTTTGGTTCCGGACTCCTTGATGATGTCATATTCTCACCGGAGACTGATGTAGTTCTAGAATTTAATTTTTATGAATTCAACTTTTTGTCTTCTTGAGTCGAGGGTCTTTCGGAAACAACATTTCTACTTCCTCAGGGTAGGGGTAAGGTCTGCGTACTCGCTACCCTCCAGACCCTACTTGTGGGATTTCACTAAGTTGTTGAGTTCAACTTTTAAAGTTCTTAGCATTGAATACATTGTATTTTTTGAATTATTGATTCATATTTATTATCTATAATAATTTCAATAGATTTTTACATATAAATTTATGCTCTGATTCGAAAGTATTGGATTCAGTTGAACCTAGTACTCCGATGCTGCATCCGCCCTTGATTGGAGGTTGAAATGCTTCTTTAGTGTGAAGAAAACGGAAATATAGAAATGCTTCTTTAGTGTGAAGAAAACGGAAATATAGATGAAATGAGATGCCACACCAATAGATCATATGTGATGTGGATTGGAATTAGATGAACTAGTGAGTTTCATATGCTCGATTGTTAAACCCCGATATAATTAAATGAAACTCTATCAACTTAGCAGTGGAAGCCTTATTATTTTCCTTTCCGATCATCAATGAAATTAGTTTGATCAGGAGAAAGGGATTTAACGAATATTACTAGATTAAGTTACAACATACATAAAAAGTAAAACTATATGTAAGTTTCAACCCCATATAATATTTCCTCACATAATGAGGTTGACATGAATTACAGGATGGGATGAGATACTTTGCCAAAGGAAAAAGTTTTGAAGAAAACCAAAATGTCTTAAATATTCGGCAGAATACCTGAAATCCCCTAAACTTGGGTCAGATTATCAGTTCCCTTCTCAAACTATGCCCAGACTTTTACCCCTACACTTGGATATTTGCAAGCACATACCCATCCCCCCAGACGATCTCATGTTACAAAAGTGGTATACACTCGCCTGGTATGCAGAGGCGGATGCAATGTATCGGCACCGGGTTCAACTGACCCAGTACTTTTAGTGTGGAATATAAATTTATGTGTAAAAATTCACTAATATTGTAATATATAGCAATGTGAACCCACAACTTTAAAAATACAATGAGTTTAATGCTAACATTTTAAAGGTTGAACCCATAAAACTTAAATCTTGGATCTGGCTCTGCTGCTATGTGTATTTTTTATCCACCTGGCAATTTTTAAAAATAATATATACTATTGTACCTTTTTAATTTGCCTAATTTTTTAAATCATCTTTTTCGGGTCAAATTTGTGAAACAATTGGCCGAAACTCAATTATTTAGGCTGGTTTTTTATATTTGGCTAAAAATGATAGCATGCAATATTTTTAATAACTTTGGCCCCAAAGACAAAACACAGTTGAAATAAATAGTAATTTCATTTAAGAAAGATATAAAAATAAATACACAATTGAAACTTTTTAAAATTGGCTAAAACTTTATTTTTGGATAAATATAATAGAGCTCTAGCAAAGTTTTTTTTATTGTGTCACGACCCGATTTTCCCTCCGTATAACGTCGTGACGGCACCTAGTCTCTATGACAAGGTAAGCCTAACATTTGTGAAATAATGAAATGTAAATATGAATTAAACAACTAACTATTCAAAATACACAGTAATCCCAAATCTCGGAACATCGTAAGTCACAAGCTATAGAAGGAAACTAGTATCTCTATACACCAGAGTCTAATAACAGAAGTAAGGAAGGTAAATGACATAGGAGAGAATAGAGGGGGACTCTGAGGTCTGCGGACGCAACAGATATACCTTGAAGTCTCCGTACAGTAGCAAGCACTCTCAGCTAGTAGCGGGGCTAATAAGAAGTATCTGGATCTGCACACAAAATATGTGCAGAAGAGTAGCATGANTATTGTAGCAAGCTAATACCGGATCTAAGTGGTTATCGCGTAGTGAATTGCTCGTTTCGGCTCCCAAATCATCGAATCTTCACCTTTCAAAAACTTTTAAATCGAGGTATTCCGCCTTAGTTTTTAGTAAAACTCATGTATAAAAATTACATATTAATTGTTTTTTACTGTGGTCTATATTTTTTCGTGATTATTTTATGATTTAATTGTTATTTTTTATCCGGATTAGATTATTTATGTGCTAAATAATTAGTAAAATAGATAAAATGTTTTTTGAATAATTAATATTATTAGTTGTTATAAAGAATGTTTATTAGTTATTTTTTTATTGTGGTCTATATTTCTTTGTGATTGTTTTGTGATTTAATAATTAGTTATTTTTTATCCGGATTAGATTATTTATGTGCTTAAAAATTAGTAAAATAGATAAATTATTATTTTATGAATAAGTAATGTTATTTGGATTTTATTGTTGTATGTATATTAATATGTGACTTTATTGTTGTTTAGTATCCTTTTGTGTTATGTTGTGCCCGTAATTATAATGTAGTGCCCTTTAGCGTAGTAAAACTGATAATAAATTTTAGCTAATGATAGTTGACTTTGTTCATGACCATTTTGAGTAGTGTTACTTTAGTGGGAAAATATTGAAAACTAACATATGAAATATTAATATAGAAAATGTATCAACCTAAGTATCTGTTATATGAATTATTACTAAATTATCTTTGTAGTTATTGAAATTAATTATTTAATTATCTGTTGACACCAAAAATATCTAGAAATAAATGATAGTTCAAACACAAACTCTCTCGAATTTTAGTCAATAAATGTAAGAAAATAACATAAAAAAATAATATTTGTCAAATTAAGTATTTTTATATCAATACGTATTAATTATATCATGTATAGTTATAAAAATATTTATTTAATTCTATTATATCAGAAAATAACTGAGTAAGTAACTAACATATAAAATAAGAAACAAATATGTAAAATAATAAACAGACATATAAAATAATAAATAAATATATAAAATAATAAACCAACATATAAAATAATGTAATAAACTAACAAATGTATCAACCTAAGTAATTATATATTAAAATTAAAATATCGATTAAATATTAATATAAAAGATATTGTAATATATTTAAAGATGTTAAGCAATCAAAAAGAAAAATACGTTAATTAATATTGTTCAATTTACAAACATCGTCATGGAGGTTCCCCATGAGCATCTCGGACATGTATCTCGAGAGTTACTATTGTTACAGGGCAACCATAGGTCTTCATACATCTGGGATGGGCAGTGTCTGGCCTAGACATTCCTCCCCAGACGATATGTAAGAGTTCATTAGGGACCACCCACTCCATCCTCGTATAGTTAGACGTCTTCAGAATACGGATTTCTACAGGATCATAAAGATCGGTCAGTTGCAGTTCGATTGGGCGTTGATCACGGCTATGATAGAGCGGTGGCGACCGGAGACGCACAAGTTTCATCTACCCATCGGCGAGGTTACCTTCATGCTTGAGGACGTGGAGGTTCTTTTTGGGCTGACTGTCGATGGATTACCTGTAGCTTACCTGTTTACTCTTAGAAACTATAGAGGAGTGCATTACCTGCATATGTTGCAGCGGCTCACCGGTTTCCATCCAACGGAGCCGACTGCATTGAGTGGGGCCAATCGATTGCAGCTGACGCCCGTCTGGCAGCATCTGGCGGTGATGGATACGGAGATTACGGATGATTCACCGTTGGAGGATATCAATCGGCACACGAGATTGATATTGCTGCTGATGTTAGATAGTGTACTGTTCCCGAACACTTCGGGAAACCTAGTCAGTTTGAGATTTCTACATCATCTGGAGCGGCTAGATGATTTACCTGGTTACAGTTGGGGTGCAACTGTTCTAGGTTACCTGTATAGGCAGATGTGTCGGGTGTGCATCGGCACCCAGAGAGACGTTGTCAGATGTTTATCGTTGTTGCAGGTGAAAACATAATCAATTCTTTTCATAATTATAACATACATAGTAAAACAAATACCTTAAATTTTCGTCCACAATCTATATTAGGTTTGGGCCTGGGAGCGGTTCCAGCCGCCTCTACCACCGATCGCTCCGGATGCACCACCTCCACCGTTTCTCCCTTTAGCTTGAAGGTGGGTTGACAGGCGAGGCTACGGACGTGAGGTCGAGGCTCGACATCATCTCCTCTATTACAGGGATTTGTTGGATTTGCTTGAAGGAGCGCAAGGTACAAATATACTTAAGTTTACTTGGCCTGGCTTTATATGTGTTGTATTTACTCATGATTCTTGTGTTTAATAAATAGTTCGTATGGAGGCCATACAGTGACACGCCCATAGCCGGTTTGCCCGATTATTGCTCCCGCGGCCGAGCTATGTGGAGCTCTTCCATCCCACTGATATGTCTCGATATAGTCGAGCATCATGCCACCGAGCGAGTCCTTCGCCAGTTTGGTCGACCGTAACCTATACCTATTCCGCCCGCTTAGGTTAGGACAAATTACCAGTGGGATGATCGTTGCAGGGTTGACGAGACATACTTGGCCTGGCTAGGGGCCCAGATTGAGGTTTGGGACCAGCAAGCGTACGGATGGCGAGCATGAGTATATGGGTTGGTATCGTAGCATTACCCAACTTCTCGTCGGAAATCCCGTTCATCGTGCTGGTGGTCGGTATATTCCATACACCATTATGCAGGCTATTGGCTTAGATCAGCTCTACCAGTTGGGACAGCAAATGCTGCAGCATACCGGCAAGGGAGCTACAGCTTTGCACGTATTTGTCCGTCGGGTTACTGATCTTACTGTCGAGACATTGAGACGTGCCCGAGATGTTGAGCGCTTAGGATACGAGGCTTCTTATGTGCCTCTAGAGGAGTACCATCATGGGCCACCAGTGGAGCCTGAACGTGGTAGATCTGGCAGGCATGGCCAGAGAGGAAGGGGAGTCCCACGAGGTTGTGGTGGTCTCTGAGGACGGGGTCCCCAGCAAGGGGGCGTTGAGGCACCCGTGGAGGATATTAGAGATGATAAGCCGGGTGACCACCCTGAGCCACATGATGCTCATCATGATATGCCGTCATTCAGCCTTCAGCTATCGTTAGGGACTTCACAGGTGACCCCGTCAGCTCCATTGTTGATCGCGGGCACAACCATTACGCAATTGTAGTGGGATAAGTATTTTTCTAATCCCCTAGAGCCATCGACGGTTGCTGATGATCGTCCGACACTAGAGGTGCATAGTGGGCGATGACTGAGTTATGGCTCATCACCGAGGGATGTTGAGGATCTTTCACATACTTCATCTACTCCAGTGCATCTCGATCCGACAGAGCCTTGCGACGTTACTCAGGCGCAGGTTTTTTTGTATTACTATTATTTCTATTTATTTTTATCTAATTGATTAGTCAGTAATTATTTCGGGCCGATAGTTTTTCAGGTCGACATGACAATACACATAGCGCATATTGGTGAAGCGCTATGTTTCGCTTGATAATGATTCTTTCGGGCACTAGTTGGTCCAACATTTCAAGTCAATAGCTTTTTCAGGCCGACAACTTTTTCAGGTTGACATGACAATACACTTAACGCATATTGGTGATGTGCTACGTTTAATATACAAGTTTGTGCAGCTTAGTTCTTCTTAAGTTGAACCAAGAGATCAGTATTCAAATACCATTTGAAGAACCATTACAGCATCCAATTCAGAAATGATACTAATATTTAATAAGTGGTTTACGAAGAGTCAAAAAGGTGAAGGTAGTTAAAAAGATCCATATGAAACACGTCATAACACAATCGATCCCTACCTTGAAAAAAATATGCTAGGTTGCTATACTGATTTGGTTGATAACAAGTGGTATGGTGTTCTGTGTCCTTGGAAAATAAGCCTAGCAATATACACACCTATCTCAAAGTTGCAGGGCACATTATTGAGGGCGAAGCGCATTCTACAAATCCTGAAGGTATGCGAATTTGGGACGAAAAACTACAATGGGTTCCCTTTTACTCAAAACGATGTGATTATGAAGTACTATGTCACTGGCATGGGCTTGTTGTGCCACAAGCAATTTCTGCAACCTTCCAAACAAACACACACAAAGATGAACCATAAGTGATTCGGTATTTGATAAAGGAGATTTTAGAGATGGAAAATGCACTAGTTGTTCATCATGCAATGGATGATCTTAATTACCTGGAAGGAACGAAGGATCAATACTGGGATTTATTAAAAAATAAAAAATTACATATAGACAATGATTATCCTGTTTTTCCAATAGATGTCGAGTGGGAGGGACTACCTAAGTTTATACCACAGACGTTGGACGTAGGAGTCCCATATTATTGCCGAAATCAAACAAGTGATCTTATTGATGATAGCAATGAAATACGAGAAATGTGTGTCAACTGGGGCTTAGATTACGATGCCCTTGGTCCCGAAGGGTGCGTACAAGATGTTGACAAAGAAGATGAAGACGGTGACAATGAACTAGTGCTAGACAGCGACGATAATGGCGAATGACAATTATTTTTTATTTCTTGGGGTGTATGTTAAATTGATGTAATAAATCTTTAATGCTAAATATCAACTAGATTTAACCCCATTGTAAACATAAATTTATTTCATACATTTTTCAACCAAACATTTACATAAATTTAGTACAACAAAATTACTCCAAAAAATACTACGTTTATCTTTGATAATTGGGCACATTGGATGAACTTCCACCTGAAGCTGAATTACCACCGCTTCCCAAACCAGCTGAAGAACATTTACGACGATCATGTTCTGTTTGGGAATCACAAACATCCATTTGGTTTCGTATACGCATTCTTTTTTGCACATGTCATTGACGCACATAATCCTTGTTACACATCATTTTAAATGGTTCCGTCGGCTAATAATGGTCAGCACCCATTGGCTGCAACTATCCACTATAGGTGTTTAAGTATGCAGCAATATTATATTCTTTATCAACGTATCTCGTTGCCGCGAAGCATGTATGTTGAAAGCACTTCATGTCATGTGATCATAAAAAGTGATCGATTGATCATTTTCCATATGAGCATAATCTTCTAGCTTCATTAACGGTGTGTGTATTATTTCTGTAGTTGTGATGCAGACTGGTGCGAACTTCAAAAATATTTCGCTCGCTACAATAATGCAAAAATAAATGCCATTGTGCTCGCTTTATTTCTCAAATCATTTTATTAGTTTTGGAATAAATTCAACATGTATTTCCATCAATGACGATGCACTTCTAGATCTTTCAACAAACCTCTCCGCCATCTGCTTGAATGGCATCCGCACCATGGCGGTGAAAGGCAATCCACGTGCAGACTTCAATAATCCATTGAAAGACTCTGACACATTTGTAGTCAGAATTCTCCATCTTCTACCACCATCCGCATGGAATGTCCACTTGTCAAGCTCATGTCGTATCAACCAACGATAGGCTTCTGGGTCTTCCTGCCTAATCAATTCCATTCGCCTCCTAAATTTACACTTTTGGTGATCTGTTGCAGCCATCCACATTAAATCATGCAAGTCCTTATTCGGACAAGCCCTCTAGAAGTTGGCCTTCAGGAGCCTAATACAGTAACAGTGGTAGGCAGACGGTTCCTGCCATGCACGCAAATTCCCGTATAGAACTTAAAATACTGCCATACCGATCATATATTAGACAAATACCTGAAGGTTGTTTGACAACGTGCTCCTTTAAGTGCTTCAAAAATAATGTCCATGTCTCTTGGCTTTTATTGGCACAAATAGCAAATGCTAGGGGAAATATACTTCCATTAGTATCTACTGCAACGGATATCAATAATTTAATATCACACTTTCCATAGACATGACTGTCATCTATGGATATTACCGGCCGACAATACAAAAAACCATAAATAGTTGGTTTAAATACCAGAACACATATCTGAATATGTATTCTGGTATTCCCAGAATCTGCTCAAGCTTCTATTCAACAACAGTCCCGGGGTTAAAGTATTGCAATGCATCCATATACCTAGGTAAAGCGGCAAATAACTTATCCCAGTTACCATAAATAATTTCGAACGCACATTTACGCCTGAGAAATGCCTTTTTTTTGGTAATAGTACATCCATATACCTGGTGGATAAATGTTATGCACTCTTTGATCTTGTACCTTATGGACGCTTCAATGTGTGGAATCAAGACAAGAGAAATCAAGTCAACATTCAAGTTAAAATGATTCCCACTGAGTGTATCCATTTCACAATTGTGGATGCCAATGTATTTCCCCACAATCCATATTTCTTTTCCAACTTTCTCGCACGCATCATCCAATTATAACCTTGAAACCATCTACGACAAATAACCTTGAATACTTCCGGAGATGACTCATGAACTACGATCTTACGACACTCTTTTATGCTGTACATTTGCACCCCCTGCTTAGGCACGCTTTATCAGCAAAAAGCATGCCCTTTGACAGTACCGTTGCTCTAGATTCCTCCCACATTATTGTCCCAATTTTGTCAAGATCCATTATGAGGGCATCAACATCCGACATACTTGGCGACTGATCAAGGTAGTGAATCTCCCTTGAATGAAACGACATATGAGACTCGTACACTATTGGTCTAACGGGAGGTGGAGCATGCTCCCTTGACAAATCATGTTCATCATTCTCGTCCTCATCATCGTCACCCTCATCAGGGATGGGTGTGTCATCTCCAGACTCGTCAGCATTATTGTTATAATTACTATCATCTTTCTAACTCTGCGCATCTGCCAGATCACGATTAAATATGTCGTCTTCGGGGCAATTGAGTAAGGATAGAACCTTCAAGATGCTCGTTTTCATTGCACAACTAATAAAATAATGAGTTTCTCAAATTCATCCAAACATTACATATAAATTTTATCACTTCACTTACAAATCATAATGTGTTGATATCCCATGATGCACATTATCCTATTGATGATGACTCTCGGATGGACCAACATGATCTAACACACCAAAACTAGGCATATTTCAACTGTTCGTTGGTTCATAACTTGTAAAATTCATATTTGGCCGGAACATAAGTGTTAATACACATTCAATACATAAAAATAAACATCGTAACACAAAGAAAAATTAAAGTTTATCACTCAGCTTGTGTATTATGTAAACTTGAAGAGAAATTATGTCCTCGCTCCGCATTCACCCGTGGAGAATTTAGATCTGGCCAAACTCTTTCACCCGGAACCTGTTCGGATTAAACTGCTCCAAAAAAATGACCCGATGATTGAGGGATATCCCTATTTTACGGAACCTCATTATTGCGAATGTCTTCAGCCTTGACGTACATTTCCAACATTTTTATCACAAGAAGTTCCCGATGTTCATCCGGAGTCCTCAAAAAATCTGTCAGAGTTTCATCGCCTTCGATGTTAAACTCAGCATAACAAGCAACCCCTTGCGGAGTAACAGAATACAGATATCTTCCGGTTACTTTAATATTCACTGAACGTTTGCTCACACTCATTTTTTTTACATAACAACGATATCAATCTATCGTACTCCATTGTAAGTGGCAACTTAATATGACACTGTGGAGAACAACTATAACATACTGAGTTATTCTCCACCACAACCTCACCCCTCCCCCTCCAATATAATGGAACCCTAATTTTCTACTCTTCGGGCATTATGACAAAATACAAAATAACTTAACGAATAAATATTTTAGAAGACCCAAATGATCCAGAATGAATTATACCTAATTCTAGAACTCCTTAAATGAGAAAAAACCAAATCAGGGGTACAATAATTGATATATAGCGCATGCATAGTAGGAGCTATATATTTAGCGCATACATAATATGCGCTATATCCATATGAATTATTGGTGATCAATTAAGTGGAGAAGAATTATTGGTGGGGCAGGACATTTTATATATAACGCGGTTATTTATCGCGCTATACCTTAACGGATAAACATAACGATAAGATATAGCGCGATGAATAACCATGCTATATATATAATGGTACATATTTATTTTGTTTAACTATTTGTGTCTTTTGAGTTTAAAAGAGCCATACTTCGGTTCGGATTCCATCATCAAGTATTTTACCAAATAAGCGAAAGCCTTGCAACCAATCACAGGAGATTCACAGAGAGGAAAAGAAAGAGAAAGAGAAAGAGGTCCTCGATCGTGTGCATAAATGCCTTTACCAATTTGCTTACTTTTATGCACTTTTTCCTCCTTTACAAAGTTTATAAAAATAGTTCTAAAAGACGACAATAAAGAGATGATTCCACTTTGAAAACACTTCAGTCAACATCAAAGATAGCACCTTTTCGTTTAAGGAAATCCTGTCCTGCGGAACTGCCTGAGTGGTAGGTCTAGCCTATTAATTAGGTCAAATTTTGATTATACTTGCCTTTACAAAAATGGCCAATCCCAGCCCACAAACAGCTCATGCAACTCTATATGCTTTTCTGACTCATTCCCTGCGCTATAAAATTGCCATGTTTATACCACATTACTAAGCATAAAATATTTGACTTTCTTATAGTAGTACATATTTTTAACTTTATTATTGTTAATTGATATGCATTTCTACCTTACTTTAACTTTTAAATGTTAAAATTATTTTGTTTTGATTTGATATAGAACACATGATACCGATAAGTATTTATCTTGCCTACATTACCAACAAGAGAAAAACTTTCTTGATTTTATTTTATAGGATATTTTTATTCCTTTTTACTCTGTCCTAAAATATGAAAGGTAAATGATATGTTATACTAACTCACAAATTGAATAAAAGTAACATAACCCTACAAAGATTTCTTATGTTTTATTTGCATATTTTCTTAATCTACTTTTTAGTGATTTCTTGTAAACAAAAAAAAAAAAAAAAGGTCAAACAACTAAACTAACATTTGTTTTCGACTAAAACAATATCTTATAAAATATTAAATCTTATTATTTGAAAATTCTTAATTTGAGATTTATTTCATTTTATTTTTAATGACATTCTTTTATAGCATAGAAATGACATGTCATATACTCTCGCGCGCAAACGGGCAAGCATTTACGTAAGATGACTTTAATATTGCTTAGTGTTCTTAAAGTATCTGTTCATTTTGTTGCTTTTGAAACCAACTTTTTAACTTCATTTTCTCCTAGCTAAGATAAGACAAGGTGGGTTGCTCTGATGGTAAGCATCCTTCACTTCCAACCAAGAGGTTGTGAGTTCGAGTCACCCCAAGAGCAAGGTGGGGAGTTCTTGGAGGGAAGGATGCCGAGGGTCATTTGGAAATAGCCTCTCTATCCCAGGGTAGGGGTAAGGTCTGCATACACACTAACCAAAAGGAACCCCACTACGATTTGTAGTATCTTGTCTCTTTCAAAAATATTCTTTTGAGTAACAACTCTGTGGCAAAAGTTTTGTTCAAATTTTAATTTTTTTTATCAAACACCATTTTCCAAAAAAACAAAATTAACTTCAATTTTTGTAAAATTGTTTGATTGATTTACATTGATAGCTTAAAAATAATCTACATACTATAATATTTCTTTAGAGCCTCGTTCACCCAGCTAGGAGGCCTTGTTTGCTAAGACATTAAACACATGAGGTATTTTATAGGACTGGGTTAAAAGCTTTATTAGACTTGGTCCTGTTGTAGACCAACCTTATGACTTACATTAGAATTAGAATCAATATGATTTTGGAGTTATCCATACCTTGTAGGAAAAATAAAGGAAATTCCACTTGCCTATTAAATAAAAGAGGTTTTTACTTTATTCCAACGAACTAATTTTTTATTCACTAATATGACTAATCTAAACTAAGTTCAAATAAGTATAACACGATATAAATAAATAAATAAAAGCAAAGGAGGTGTGTTCGTTACTTATTTATCATGTGTAACCATTTAAATACATTTATGCAGATATCAAATCTTGGTGACATATTAAAAAAAGAAAAAGAAAAAAAAAGTCAAGACTTTGAATGGAGTAACACTCTTCCAAGACAGAATACAATTCCCCCCTTGAAGTAACGAAAAGAGAAAAAGGAACCTGAAAATGCCCAAAATAAGTAATTAAAATTGCAGAGACGAATTGCTGAATGACGACAACAACAACAACCCAGTATAATCCCACTAGTGGGGTCTGGGGAGGGTAGTGTGTACGCAGACCTTACCCCTACCCTGGGGTAGAGAGGCTGTTTCCAAATGACCCTCGGCATCCTTCCCTCCAAGAACTCCCCACCTTGCTCTTGGGGTGACTCGAACTCACAACCTCTTGGTTGGAAGTGGAGGGTGCTTACCATCAGAGCAACCCATCTTGTCAAAATGAGAATAATGGAAAGGTGATCCTTGGAATTTCTTAGAATGATTTACCCTTCGAATCAGCAGTTATACTCTTACTTACTTAATATACAAAAGTGCGCCGATAAACTAAATAAAAGTTGCAATACGAAGAGTTCAAGTGATTCCTTTTACCAATAGTGTAATAAACGACAAAATTATTTCCTCATTTAATTTAGTAAAAGAAAAGCTTTCACACTTAAAATAAAGTAGTCGTCATTAGAGCCGAATAACATATTAAAGAATTGATGTAAACATTTGATATATTGTAACATGTCATGTCCTAAGAGTAAACAATAATGAAAGAATGCAAAAAAGAACATTTATTCAGCAAAATTTTAAGGAAGAAAAAAGCTAGAAAGAAGATTTTGACGGAAGTTTCAGCATATTAGGGAAGTGGAATCCGGAATTAAGAACATTGATGGTAGTCCCTATGTTTTAATTTATATAATATTTTAGAGAGTTAACAAAATAATTCTTTGGTTGTGATTTTTACTTTATACTTTGATGTAATTTACGAATATATAAATTTTATTTTAAAAATTTAAGAATCTATGTCCGAATTCACGTAAATAAATTAAATAATTTGATACTCAGTAGTTTAAATTTTGGACTAAAAATGGAAGAAAGGAGTATCACAAACATTAATTTATAAATTAAAAAATTAAATTATTTATAGCAAAGATATGGGGAGCAATGCGGCGAACTGACATGTACGTTCTATAGACTATAGTATTCAAAACCTTTACTTTCCACCTAATTAAGTTCATAATTTCGGTTTCCATTCATGAAGTTCCTTTTTCCATCTTTCCTTTTATTTTTTATTTCATTTTTTTGGTACATTTCATATGATCATACTGGACTATATATTTATTTGATTCAGGCCTGATCCAGTTGTATCAACTAGAGAATAAAGTAACTTCGTTTGAGATCTAATATCATGGCATTTCTCGAATCCTCTGTCGAGCATATATATATAGTGATATAATACAAAAAAGAAGTTAAAGTCACTCATACAAATTGTGATTTGAACGACTTGCTTTATAGACATGATATATAACATCTAGAAGGAAAAAAACAAGAATTATAGGCTTAAAAATTTAGTTACAAGGAGCTACGTACTATGCAACTAATTCTTTTATTCTTCCTTTTTTTTTGTATCATTTCTTTTAATCTTCAAGTAGTCTTCCATCCTAGTGGTAATTAATTTCTTAAGTTAGGATTTCTTTAGGGATATACAAGAACACATAATTACTACAGTAAGAAAGCGGCTCCTAAGGTGTTCTCAATTATTTGTTTTCCTTATACGACCTTTTTTAATAACAAGTTTAGTTGGACCTTTAATAATAAATTAAATTAATTAAAAACACACTGTGCATACATGTAAGAGGAGTGTAATGTCTTTCATTCGGTGTAATCCTTTTTTAAACGGATAAGGGTTTGATTTGCCCTTCTACTATCGTAAATATGCCTTATTTATTCTCCGTTTAATTTTTCTATCAAAAATATTCTTACCGTCATACATTAGGTTCATATTTACTCCTTAAACGTTTAAAAGAGTTACATTTGCCCTTAGTTATACTTTAGGATCATATTTACCCCTCAACTCTTCAAAAATGGTTACATTTGCCCTTCATTATGTTTTCTTGACATATTTGTCCTTACAATTATACCCTACATTTACCTCATCCGGTAGATCGCCATGTCCCACCTTTGTTTTCCTACATGGGGCCTATGTGGATTTTTTTTCTTTCAATTTAAATATAGTAATTTATTTAAGATAATTTAACCCGCCCACCCAATTTAAATAAGACACACTAACTAAAATAAATGAAAATCATAATTCTCAATCCCCCACCCCCACAACACAATAACTTTGAACTCAAAATCACTAATCTAATACAGCTCATAATTATTGCAGTAACCAAAGTAAGTTACAAGAAGTTGCACAACAATGGAGTTAATGAAGTCTTATTTAAATTGGATGAGCGGGTTAAATTTATCTTAAATAGGTGACCATATTTAAATTAGAAGAAAAGAAATCTGCATAGGCGCCATGTAGGAAAACAAAGGTGGGACATGACGATCTACCGGATGAGGGTACATGTAGGGTATAATTGTAAGGATAAATATGTCAAGAAAGTATAACGAAGGACAAATGTAACCATTTTTGAAGAGTAGTGGGGTAAATATGATCCTAAAGTATAACGAACGGTAAATGTAATTCATTTTAACGCGTAAGGGTAAACATGAACCTAATGTATAACTGTAGGGATATTTTTGATAGAAAACATAAACGGAGGGTAAGTAAGGTCTATTTATTATAGTAGATGGGAAAATTAGGTTCTTATCCGTTTTTTGAAAGTTCCATCTCATATTATTTGGTGTTTAAGTTATACAAGTGATAGTGTAAAAATTTTCTTTTATATTATAAGTAAACTTTAATATGTGATAGTAAGTTAATATTATTTCTATATGATCACTAATTATTTTTTATGAAAAAGTTATATAAAAGTATATAATAAGTGCTCTGATTATATGAATTATTCCCGCATATTTTACAATAATATTCGATAATTTCTTCGACTAAGCATATGACTATGTCTATACGTATTTGATCACAAAGAAAGGCTAAGTTCGGTGATTTTAGACTTTTGAGATGAGACTTAAAAAAACAAAACAAAAATCGTATACTATAGTAGTACGAGTAGTACGAATTTGGAGGTGGTGTCAGCATGGTGAGGGAACAATATTACTTTTCAGTAATAATTCCTTTTTTTCTGTTACTTTTCTGCCCCTAAACATGACACATAGACACATGCTTTTGGTTTTTATTGGTTAAAACTTAAAAGATTCGAAGTGGAAATGGCGGCGGCAGCTCCTCATTTGTAACTATTGTTTTAAAAATAAAGAAGTTGAATAATAGTGGTACTGAAGACTTTTAAAAAAAGAAGCAAAAAGAAAAAAGGGGTTCTATTCGTAATGTCAAGTGGACGTTTGGACATAAGAATTGTGAAATTCTAGAAAAAAGGTAAAAAAAAAAAAAAAATTCAAGTGAAATTAGTATTTTAAAATTAGAGTTGTGTTTGAATATGAATACAATTTGGAGTTATTTTTGAATTTTTGAGTGAGTTGAAATGACAATTTTGAAAAATAACTTTTTGGAGATTTTCACGTTTTCGAAAAAATCCGAAATTCAACTTCAAATAAAATTTTAAAATTTCATGACCAAACACTAATTTCGGAAAAAGTGAAAAAAATTCCCAAATGGAAAATTTCTTATGGCTCAACGATCCGTAAGTTTGTTAGGAATTAGGACCCCAAACTGGCACTGCCATAAGAATAGGAACTCTTACCTTACTGGCAAGAAATTCTACCAAAACCTCTGTTGACTAAAGATTTAGAGGTCAATTTCGATTGTATATGTCATGTAAATTATTTACTCGTTACATCCCATATAGATACTTACTCCTTAGGTGAATCTTTTCACTTTTCTAGATTCAATTATATAAACTGACTGATATTTTGAAAATATATTTTTTCCATCATATTGGCATAAAAATAATTGTAACTTATAGTACTTTTCGTATAGCTTTTGAATATTTAAATTGAAAATATTTAATTAATCTAATCCAATTTAGCTTTAAAAATTAGTCAAATTGACTCTCGAAAATTAAAAAATCACTGAAACTATTTCCTTTTTAATCTATTTAAAAAAGAATGACCATTTTTAAATTTGAAAAGAATGTGATTTAATTAAACTTCTCATTTTACCCTTAATAAAATAATTTATAATCACACAAATATACGTGTTTATGTTCATTTTAAACTTCATGACCGATCATCTTTTTGAAGCAGAAAAAAATACGTGTACATGGGCGTAGTGCATAGTTCGTGTGTGTGCGTGGGTGCTTATATGTGAGCGCGCATGTTTCGCATGCATAGAGAAGCTACGGAATCATTTGAGCTGTATCATAGAATACCATCATCAATTGCTTGCTAGCTTTTTGTTTGATACGAAAAGAAATGTCGATATAAAACTGATGTGAAGTAAGCCAAGTGGATGGCAGCCAACAAGTGAGTCGGAATCAAAATGTGGTTCTTTTGGACTCAAAAGACACAAATAAATGAATAATAACTATGTACCATTTTATATATAGCGCAGTTATTCACCGCGCTATACCTTAACGGCACGTTTGTTCGTTAAGATATAACGCGATGAATAACTACGCTATATTTGAACTCAAAAAGGGCGGGAGGTATAGCGCACATATAGGACGCAATATAGTATAGCGCATCCTATATATGCATTATACCTACTTAAAAAAGCAGGCCTCCATCTTCCCCGACCAGAAACTAGTGGAATCCCCCTTTCCCCATTCCAGC
>AWOL01S0001612.1:158786-194730 GCA_000715115.1 Nicotiana otophora
GGGAGGGGGGTAACACTCAAGGCAGATGGAACAATAATCAAGGAAATCGGGGTTGGGCTTTTAAAGGCCCCCGATGTATCAACAACCGAACAACCCGCCTCCTTGTCCTTCCCATGGTTCAAGTTCTTCCAACAATGAGATGAGGCGTATTGAGAACATGTTCAAGAAAATGATGGAAAAGAATGCCCGATTCGGATGCCCAACTTGCCTCACACAACACATGGATCCGCAACTTAGAAGTTCAAATAGGGCAAATATCTCAAGCTCTAAATTTTCATCCTAAGAGGGCACAACCAAGTGACACGGTAGTAAAGCCAAAGGGTGAAAACAATACGGGTCATGCCATGGTCGTTACTACAAGAAGTGGAAGACGTGGGAATGTACCCACCTCAAGTCAAAAGCAACTTGTGAATGATGAACAAGTGGTACAAGAAGAAGAGGTCCCGAACAATTTGGTGCAATCAAATAATGAAGTTTAGATTGATATCGATGATAGTGTGTAAGAGACTCAAGAGGAAGTGAACCCGTCTAGGGATCACATTATTGACATACCGGAGTCAGTAGTACAAAAGGCTAAGGCACCATTGCCTAAGTCTCCACCTCCATACCGTCAAAGACTTACCAAGAAAAATGGTGAGAAGCAATTCAAGAAGTTCATTCAAATGATGAAGAGTCTCCCAATCAATGTGTCATTAGTTGAAGCTTTGGAGGAAATGCCCAGTTATGCAAAGTTTATGAAGGATCTCATGACAAAGAAGCGGTCAATGAATTTTGAAACTATAAAAGCCACTCATAAAGTGAGTGCAATTGTGTATTAAATGGCTCCTAAGTTAGAGGATCCTGATGCTTTCACGATTCCTTGTACGATTGGAAGTGCCGAGTTTGCTAAAGCTCTTTGTGATCTTGAGGCAAGTATCAATTTGATGCCCTTTAAAGACCTTGGGAATTGGGCAACCAAGACCCACCTCTATGAGATTGCAAAAGGCATATCGTACTATGAAGAGACCTTTGGGAGTGATTGAAGATGTCTTGGTTCGTGTTGATAAATTCATTCTTTCGACAGATTTTGTCATTCTAGATTGTGAAGTTGATTATGAGGTGCCGATTATTCTTAGAAGACCTTTCCTTGCTATGGGGAAGGATATTTGTTATGTTGAAGCCGGAGAACTCACCATTCGGGTAGGTGATGAATAAGTAGTTTTCCATGTGTGTAAGTCCATGCGGCAACCGAATAGCAACGAGGTGTGCTCTTTTGTGGATTTGGTGACCGATGTTATTGTTGATGATACGAGTGCCGCAACCAATGTTGGTGATATGTTGGAGGCTGTCTTACTCAACTTTGATGATGATGAGATGGATGGCTTCATGGAATGTGTGAACTCTTTGCAAGGAATGGGGTCGTACAATTATACACCCCGAAATTTATCTTTTGATCTTGAAAATAGGACAACTCCTCCATCAAAACTTTCCATTGAAGAGCCTCCTACCTTGGATTTGAAGCCATTGCCTTTACATATTTGGTAAGAATTTCTTGGCCCTTGTTCTACTTTACCAGTTATTCTTTCCTCTTGTTTGACTAACATGCAGGTAGATTCTACGTTGGTGGTGCTACACAAGAGGAAGAAGGCTATTGGGTGGACATTTGCGGATATTCGGGGAATAAGCCCCACATTATTCATGCATAAGATTAACTTGGAGGAAGGCGCCAAACCATCTATTGAACATCAAAGGAGACTCAATGAGGCTATTCAAGAAGTTGTCAAAAAAGAGATTATCAAGTGGTTGGATGCCGGTGTTGTGTACCCCATCTCCGATAGTTCGTGGACTTCTCATGTTCAATGTGTCCCGAAGAAGCGGGGCATTACGGTGGTCACGAACGACAAAAATAAGTTGATTCCTACAAGAACGGTGATAGGATGGAGGGTGTGTATGGACTATCTCAAGCTCAACAAAGTCACAAGGAAAGATCATTTTCCACTACTCCCATCATCTTCGCTCCGAATTGGAGTGTCCCTTTTGAACTCATGTGTGATGCAAGTGAAATAGCAGTTGGGGTTGTTTTGGGGCAACATATTAACAAGATTTTTCACCAGGTCTACTATGATAGTAAGACCATGAATAGTGCCCAAGTCAACTACACCGTTACAGAGAAAGAGCTCCTTGCCATTGTGTTTGCAATTGAGAAGTTTCGCCCGTACTTGTTGGGTGCAAAGGTCATTGTCCACACGGATCATGCGGCACTTCATTATCTTATGAGCAAGAAAGATTCCAAAGCTCGGTTGAGGAGATGGGTGCTTTTGTTGCAAGAGTTTGATATTGATATCCAAGATAGAAAAGGGAGTAAAAACCAAGTGGCAGACCACTTGTCTCGTTTGGAGGAGGAGGGGAGGCCGCATGATGGCCTTGAAATTAATAACTCCTTTCCCGATGAGTAACTCTTGGCTATTTCAATGAAAAAGGTTCCATGGTTCGCGGAACTAGCAAATTGTTTTGTGTGTGGAATCATCCGGATGAGTTTTCTTCAAACCAAAGGAAGAAGCTGAAACGGGATTGTCAAGAATATTATTGGGATGAACCATACCCTTTTCGGATTTGTACGGATGGGGTGATTAGAAGATGTGTACCGGAAGAAGAGCAAGGTGAAATTCTTGGGGCTTGTCATTCTTCACCATATGGTGGTCATCATGGTGGAGCAAGAACGGCTAAGTTACAGTTTCTATTGGCCCACTCTTTACAAGGATGCTAGTGAGCTAGTGGAAAGATGTGATGAATGTCAACGGGCCGGTGTAATGTCACGTATGGTGTTACTCATAAGGTCACAACTCCCTATTATCCACAAGCTAGCGGTCAAGTGGAAGTCTCCAACCAGGAGATAAAGAGTTTTTTATCTAAAACGGTGAATGCTAATCGGACGGATTGGTCCAGGAAGCTTGATGATGCACTATGGGCTTATCAGACGGCTTACAAAACACCTATCGGAATTCTGCCATACCGGTTGGTATTCGGAAAATCTTATCATCTTTCAGTGGAACTAGAGCACAAGGACATGTGGGCTCTAAAGAAGTTGAATCTTGATTGGGATGTAGGAGCTAACTTGGGGGTTGCACATTTGAATGAATTGGATGAGTTTTGGTACCATGCTTATGCAAGTTTGTCCCTGTACAAAGAAAAGATGAAATATCTTCATGATAAATATATTTGGCACAAAGAGTTCAAGGTGGGCGATCTTGTATTGTTGTTCAACTCAAGGTTGAGGATGTTTCCCGGGAAGCTAAAGTCTAAATGGAAAGGTCCTTTTGAATTTGTGGGTGTGACACCTTTTGGTGCATTGGACTTGAATAAAAAAAATAATGAAGTATTCCGAGTCAATGGTCATCGGGTGAAACACTATTTGGGAAAATTTGGAGATAGCCACATTGTGGCGGTCATTCATTTCAATTGATGGTATTTTGCGTCGTGTTGTGACGTTAAATCATGCGCTTCTTGGGAGGCAACCCATGTTTCTTTTCTTCTTCTTTTTCTTTTCATTTTGTAGTTAGGTGCTATTTTTGTGCTAACTTGACTTGAAGTGTGCTACAGGGCTGAGTGCGACTTACCAAAATTGTGGACAGAAATCTGGCTAAGTGTTGCAAGAAGTGTGGACCGCACATTGGTAGTTGCTGCAGCAAAATTGCACTGCAGTCGCAGAATTATCTTGCGGACCGCACAAATGAAGGGGTGAAAATGCGAACTCTCTGAAGTTTAGTCTGTCATAAAAAAGGTCGATGCACGATCGCAGATAAAGAATCAAAATAGAATACCCAGGTAACAGAGTGCGGACCACACTTAAAATTGTGCGGACGCACTCGACCTTCTTCCCCCTTAGCCGACCAAAGGGTATAAATAGAGGAATTAGGGCATTTCTTAAGATTTTTCACTCTCTTTGCATAAAAAAATAATCTTCTGTTAAATTTCTTGGTTATTTCATCTCTCCACATGCCCAACAATTTGGATCACTCATTCCTTACACTCATTCACATCTGGTATGCTTAAATTCCTTGTTAGAATTTTTCATGTTTTTAGTTTAATTTTTTCTTAAACTGCGGCCGCAAGAAATTTGTGCGGACCGTAGATCCTTATCCTGCAAGCATGTTTAAGCTGTGAACCTCACTGTGTTTCTAAGTGTATATTTGCATATCTCCTTGTACGTCTGAACATTGAATTGCAAATAACAATCGCATTTGCTTAATACAGATAATGGTTCGATCTAGAGGAAGAGGTGACACTTCTAAAGGGGGGAGGGGGTGAACCTTCTAGGGGTCGAGGCAAGAGTGCCTTACCCCTCGACCAACAAAGGACAATAACAAAGAAAGCTACCACCAACAGAGGGAGAGGTGCATATCTCTCCGAGATGAGCTCCTATGTCCCGTCTTGGGCAGCATCAGAGGGCAACTCAGCCTTTGTTCAAGAGCAGTCGGCCATACAGTCAAGGCTACAAGGGAGATACCAACTCAGGGACAAGTCGTCCTCATCTCATACACTTCCGAGGGATCAGAAAGTGCTGGTCAGGCTTCTGAGCTATCAACTACACCTGTTCCTGAGGCACAAGATACACCAGTTTAAGATATCCCCAATGATGGCATAGGGGGAGATGATACAGCTGCCGACCTTGAAAGGTTGAAGAAAAAAGAAGTCTGGGAGGAACGTTTTGTCAGCTTGGCTGCCTTCACCAGCTTTCATACATGGTGGCCAGTGAGGTCGCTTACTCTTGAGCGACAATTTCAGTTGAAAGATTTTGGAGAGGTACAACCCAGCCGTGTTGAGACAGTTCAAGGAACGCAAGGGGTGTATGTGGTTCACCCAGAGTATCATGGATGCCAAAGAGTACCTTGTCCGTGAATTCTACGCCAATGTGGCGCATATCAAAAAAGGGACAAAGGTCACCAAAGTGCGTAACCTTGAGATTTGATCAGTATACACTCAACACATACTTAGGTTTTGAAGATGCTGAGCCCAAGGAATATTTGGAGAAGTTTGAAATGAGAGATGCAACCCAGCCTTAGTTAGCGGAGATTCTAGCACCACTAGGGCCACTACCACCATGGATTGCTGCTGGGGTTTCTGTCTACAGGAGCACGCTTAGTTTTGAGGCGAAGGGGTGAAAAACCTTTGTCTACAGCAGACTAGACTCGTGCCATAATAAGACTTGCCTTCCGATTCCTCGGGCAGTCTTGGTTGCTTCTATTATGGACGGGTACCCTATCAATGTAGGGGCCGTGATATCGGCCAACATCTCAATAATTGCTCGGCAAGATGACTCGTCCTATTCGTATCCCAACATTATCACAGAATATGCCACAGATGCAAGGGTAGAGCCGAGGGATTATGACACAAAGGTGAAGCCGAAGAAGCCTTTTACTTGGTATTCACTGATAGATGCGAACAATCCGAAGAAGAAAGTTTAGCCTCCTACCACTTCAGGCCAGTCTGATGAGCTAGCTACGGTAGCTGCTGAGGCAGTTGTTGTTCCATCCACTTCAGCCGAGCCTTCCTCCAGTGCCACAGCTATGCCTCTGCCATCATCTATAGCCCCTTTTGCAGCTCCTGGCACAACTTCCACTACGGCTTTGAAGCCAGTGTCCATGCCTATTGCCCCACTTTCTGTGTTGTGAGTCTCCCAGACATTGGTGAGCCTAAACAACTAGATGCAGACAGCAACTGCAAAGCTGTCTGACTTATCTAGTATTGTTGCAGCACAGTCTACTGCTCAGGCACCTCAGTTTCCCCCAACAGCTACCTTGGTGCAACACATGTCAGTGATCGAAGAGCTGGGAAAGGAAGTAAAGAAGATGAGAAAGTCCCAGGCCAGCAAGAAGTCAGTGGACAAGCTCCAGAGATAGGTGACCAAGCTTGCTGCAGCCGGAGATCTCCCCTTTGACATGCTGATTGACCCACACCATTCAGGCCCAGATCCTACAACACCAGCAGCACCGGTGGCACCAGCTGGCCAGTTTGAGGAGCCATACTTTGCTGTCGACACTGCCGAGGCAGTGCATCAGATGTTCACCAACCCAACCACACCCAGAGTTGAGGATGATGATATTCAGTTGGATGATACTGAGGGCGGTGACATTGTTGGGGACACAGAGATGTCTAAGGAACCATAGGGATTTTTCTTCACTTTTCCCTTCTTTTACTCTTATTTTGTTAAGCATTGGGGATAATGCTTATATTTATTCGGGGGGGGGGGGGGGGGGTGGAGTTTATTGATCATATTTGGTACATTCTGAGACATTTGACCTGTAATAACTTGATATTATTTTCTTTTTTTCTTATTGTGTATTCTCTTTCTCTCTCTCATTATATGTATTCAGTAGTTTTTGTTTATTAGCCTCTTTATTTTTGTTTCTTTGTTAGATCTTAGTTTAATTTAGTAGCTTCTTTGTTTGATTTAGTAGTGTCTTTTTATGTTTTAGTAGATAATAAGCCTTTGGTTTTTTTAATGCCACGGTTCTTTCCAAAGGTAGTTGTTGTGTGAACCGGGTGACGCGTCACAATGATGGATATCATGATAACCTTCTTAAGGGAATGAGTCCGTTTTTGGTGATTAGGTAATAATAGTAGTAGTAATTAATAAAAGGACCTAATTAAGTCATGCTCGAAGAGTCAAACATGCTTCAATTGGTACCTACACATTTAACTACGTGTTTATGGTTAGAAACGAGGTATCTGAAAGAAATATCTCTAGTTAGTGACTTTGTGACTCTTGTGTTGACTTCGGCAACCATCGAGTGGTTTAATTAGACTATAGTGATTTTTAAACTTGAATGTGGTCGTTGTGGGCCCTCGACTTTATCCTCTTTAACAATCCGGTTGCGTGAGGGGTGAGATGAATTGTTTCTAGTCCAAGTATCCGTGCGAAGTATCTAGAACTTGCCCCGAATGTGTTTCAAGGCGAAATTCTAAGTTTGCTTGGTATAAAAAGTGATTGTCGGCCCTCCTTAGCCCGTTTGAGTTTTCTATTGCCAAACAATGTCATTATCCCTAATCAACCCCTTTGAACCTCTAGCCTTTCTCATTTGATAATCATGTTACAAGCCTTTACCCGTTTTGTCGTGACCCTTTCTTGGCACCCGAGCTTTGCTTAACACTCTTGTGAAACAAATGGCTAAAAACATAAGTTTGAGGGAGAGATGAGGAACTTGAAAAAGGTATCAAGGCACAAAAATAGAAAAGAAATGATGAGAAGGAATGGCAAGAAAAGAAAAGAACAAAAAGAAAAATACAAAACAAAAGTGAATAAGTGGAAAAGTTGAAGGGATTCAAAGAGTGGTAATGATACCAAACATGGAAAAATAAAAGAGGGAGAAAACGAATGTAAGGATCAAGAAAGAGTGATGTTAAGTCTCTCTAGTCCCCCAAGGAAAAGAAAGTGCCTCAAAGAATTGGCAAAGTGTGAGCCGAGAAATGGAAAATGGAGTGCTTAAGGAAAGGTGTAACCACTTACCCATATTGTATCTAACCCTAATCCAAAAGCCTTCATTACATCCCGAAAGAAGTCCTACTTGATTTCAAGCCGAGTGAGTTTACATATTTGGCGATCTACATCAGGTTCAAGCCTATGGTACTTGAAGCCGTACTTGCGACATTCTCTTGAGAGAGATGAGTGAACCTTTTACAAATCTTTGGATTGAGTGCTAAAGTTCTTAAGTGAGATAGGAAAATGGAAAGTAGAGCAGGAAGAGTTTGGAGTCCACCATGACCTATATGATAGGGCAAGAGTCCTTAATGAGTAAAGTCAATTCTTGAAGCTTAAATATCACATTAGAGTTATATGTGCATGAATGTTTACCTTGTCACCTTGTTGATAATACATGAGTAGTGTGGATAATTGTTGGTCACAACTGATGTGTAGATGGCTCACCTTTGACTCGTTGAAATGACCCTTAACTTTTGGAGGTGGGAACTAATTCATTTTCTTGAGGACAAGCAAAGACTTAAGTTTGGGGGAGTTGATAAGTGGGGATTTTGACTGCTTATTAGCATCTTTTAGCTTTTGTTTTAGTCCAAAAGCATTGAATTGTGTTCCCGAAACTAATGCAATTGTACAAAATTGCAGGTATGCTGGACGTTTGGTCTCCTGAGATGGAAATCCGACTCAAAAATGAGTGTTCCGAAGCATAAGGCAACAAAGGGCGCAAAAGCACAAATGTGCGGTCCGCAGAAGGGATTCTGCGGTCGCAGTAGAAATTGCGGACCGCAAAATTCCATCTGCGGCCGCAAACCAAGGAGAAAATTTTAGCAAAACTTTGCGCAAAGTGCCGACCGCACATGAATTGTGTGGCCGCAAAACTGGGCTAAGAGTCAAAGATCAGAGAGTGTGCAAAAAGAGTTGCCTTGCGTCCGCAAAACTGGGCTAAGAGTTGAAGTCCAGGAACCTTTGTGAATTACGGACCGCACAAGAATTGTGCGACCGCAGAAGAGTTGCCTTGCGACTGCAACCCAGAAATGTGCAGCCGCTATTCAGAAATGTGTGATCGTAGAACTCCACTTCCATCTAGATGAAGAAATCTACCGACCGCACAAGGAATTGTGCGGCCGTAGAATCTCTCGAGGGGCATTTATGTCCGAGGTTTTTAGCCTTGTATAAATAGTGAGTTTCACAAAATTAGGTCAAGTTTGAACATCTGAAGTTACTGTAGACGTTTTTCTTTACTACTTCAGGAAATTTTACATTGCTTTGGTATATTTACATTAGATTTAATCATTTTAAGCTTCCATTATGCAGTTAATTAGTTTTACTTCCTTATTTTCTTCAAATCCCATTATGAGTAGCTAGACCTTTACTAGGGTTATGACCCAACCCTAGTGTGTAAACCTTATGTGTCACGACCCAAAATACACCTAGTCATGATGGCACCTAACCCAACCCATCAAGTAAGCTAATTAACAACTATATAATTTAATGAGATTCATTAAGATAAGAAATGATAATACACCACTTTTATACAAAACTTTTCCAAGGACTGGTAGTACAAATTATGAGCTTCTAAAATTAGAATTTACAAAGTTGGTATGAAATAAACACATCATCTGTTCGAAATGTACATAAACAAATTTTTATAAATCTAAGGCTATCATGAACAAGAGGCAGCTACAACCAGAACGCAGATACGTCTTCAAATCCAGCTCACGTCGATCACAGTAACATCAACATCCAATATCTGCACGCAAGGTGCAGAAATATAGTATGAGTACAACCGACCTTATGTACTCAATAAGTAACAATCCTAACCTTAGGTTGAAAGTAGTAATGAGCTGGAACACAGGTCGGGGTCCAATACCAATAGCCAACAACAGTTCATAACAACATAATAGAAGTAATAAAAAAAGTAGCTTAAAGATAAAATGTTTAGCTCGTTCACAGTTCCAAAACAATAGGCATGCTTTCCTAGTATATCAGTGAAAACCCAAATCTTTTACCGAAATCACCAAAATATGAGTACGTTTTTTAAAACTGTGATTGTTCCCAAAATATTTCAACTGGTAAATGTTTCATTTTCAAATGGCATGAGGAAAATACATCTCTATGCCTACATGTTAAGTGTGCATGTCGATGCGATGCAACTTGGTGATAAAACCATATGCATACTCTCAGAGTATCAATTCACTCAGTCCTCCCAGTCACTCAGTCCTATCAGTCACTCAGTCCTCACAATCACTCAATCTTCCCAATCGCTCGGCACTCTTACTCGTCACTCGCACTCAGTAGGTACTTGCGCTCACTGGGGGGGTGTATAGACTCCGGAGGGGCTCCTTCAGCCCAAGTGCTATAACAAGCCAATCATGGCATAAATCAATAAAACATGTTGCGGCGTGTAGCCCGATCCCATAAATATCCTCACCATCAGGCCCTCGGCCTCACTCAGTCATCAATCTCTCCAGTCTCTCGGGCTCACAATATCATGAAAATCAGCCCAAAAATAATGATGTGATGTATCAGTAAATGGTGACAGAGACTGAGATATGATATGCAAATGAATGCATATGACTGAGTATGTAATTACAATGTAAGCAAATAATTCAATAGCAGTAATGACCTCGGTGGCTCCAACAGAATAATCATGTGGTATAGATATTGTTTCTAGCATGAGTCACAGCTCAAAATCTCTAATACGTAGAGATTTCATGGTTCTAGATAAGATTAGTTAACTACAAAGTACCACAAAAATAACAGAGTCATATTTCACACTGTGCACGCCCACACGCCTGTCACCTAGCATGTGCGTCACCTCAACACCAAACACATAACATGTATAATCAGGGTTCATACCCTCAACTCCAAGTTTAGAAGTTTTACTTACCTCGAACAAGCCAAATCCAATACCAAGTAGGCCAAGCGATGCTCCAAAAATGCCATCCCGCGCGTACCGATCTCCGAACGACTCGAACAAGCAAAAAGCAACTCAAATACATCAAATAAAGTCTAAGAAAACAATTCCAATTGATAGAGGTCGAATCATTACTCAAAAGCCCAAAATCAACCAAAACTCAAACACGGGACCGCACCTCGGAACCCGACAAAACTCACAAAATCCGATAACTCATTAAATTTTGAGTCCAACCATAGTAGTTTCACTCAAATTCGACTCCGACTCGATATTCAAAACTCAAAAACTCACTCTATGAAACTTTAGGCTAAAATCCCCAATTTTCTCTTTAAAACTCATAATCCAATTACCTAAAATGAAGATAAAATCACGAAATATAATCAAAACTGAGTGTAGAACACTTACCCAATCTTTGTGATTAAATTTGCCTCCAAAATCGCCTCATTCCGAATTCTATAGCACAATATGTGATAAAAATGACCACCCCTTGAATTTAAAACATTCTGCCCAGCTTCATCGCATTTGTGATCAACTCGTCGCATCTACGACCACCACTTATGCGGTACATATCTCGCTTCTATGAGCAAACCAAACTCAACAGCCATTGCTTCTGCGGAACCTCACTTCGCACTTGCACACCCGCAGGTGCGGCTCTGCCATCGCACCTGCGCCATACCTCGCCCTTACGGCCCAAGGCACCGCTTTCGCGCTTCCGTAGGTGAGGCCCATCTCACGCATATGTGGAGCTCTGTTCCAGCTCCATACCCGCTCATGTGATCCCTTTGTCGCATCTTTTGTGACCATCGCACTTACGCAATTTCAGTTGCAGGTGCGGAACACCAGTACCGGCAGTTACCAGCAACCAAACACAAATTGAGAAATGGTCTGAACCTCGCCCGAAACTCACCCGGGCCTCTCGGGACCCCGTCCAAATATACTAACAAGTCTTACAACATAACGCGGACCTACTCGAGGCCTCAAATCACACATAACAACATCAAAACGATGAATCGCACCTCAAATAAAACTTAAATGAACTTTGAACTTTTAACTTCCAAAACTCACGCCGAAACATATTAAATCAACCGGAATGAACTTAAATTTTGTACACAAGTCCCAAATGACATAACGAAGCTATTTCAATTTTCGGAACCGAAATCCGAATCTGATACCATTGAAGTCAACTTCCGGTCAAACTTATGAACTTTCCAATTCTTCAAATTTCCTACTTCTGCCAATTAGCGTCGAATCTTAAAGAAGTATCCAAATGCGAATCCGGGCATATGCCCAAGTCCAAACTCATCATCCAGACCTAACCGAGACCTCAAAACTTCGTTGTGGGGGTCAAATTCACAAAAGTCAAACTTGGTCAACTCTTCCAACTTAAAGCTTCAACGATGAAATGCATTCTTCCAAATCGATTCCGAATAACTTGAAAACCACAACCGACGATTCACACAAGTCATAATACATCATATGGAGCTACTCATGCCTCCAAACCTCTGAGCGAAGTGAAAATGCTCGAAATGACTAGTTGGGTCGTTACATCCTCCCCCACTTAAACATACGTTCGTCCTCGAACGTGCCGAGAGTTGTTGCAAAGCCATCAAATCGCCGTGTAACCTTACTATGCACATACCCGGGGGTGATACCATGTCACTCTATTCCATATAGGCCTGACAATGCAACATGACTTAAGATCATTACTTCAACCAGTAAACCACAAAATCCAATTCCCCGCATCCAGAATTTCTTACAAGATCTGAATCTCGCACCTACAAACTGTATAAGTATGAACAAGATGTATCAAGCCATAACCATCGCCCAAGATGCAATCACGTGATATACCACATAACTCAAATACTCATAGCAATAATTCCGACCGCAATATATGCTCGACACCGGTAACAAACCTCATATCAAATGAAACCTCATTCAAAACCTTAGTATACTGCCGATGATGAAAGAAACGCACAGAAACGCATAACCCCTTTATCATATCAACAAGTCTTGGAGCTCCCTCTCGTCTGACAAGAACCAAAGCCAAATCCTGGGTTATCTTCCAATATTATTCTTTCGTAATCAAATCTGATAGTATCCATTCTAGGTCCAATGACTTCAACTCATCAAACACAGCCACTCTAGTGACTTGCCACATCAATACAACCTAAAGCCACAACTCGTGAAATCCGTGCACCAATAAGCAATAACCCAAATGTACTCAATCATGGAAAAATGACTCAAACGAGAAAACCATCCCGCAAGTTCAACAAGCACCAGCACGACCGAAATGCTACGAACCCATCATACATAGTAAAACCAAGACACACGAATCTAACATAAAGGATCATATCCAAACATAGCCCAGCTACAATGCGTGACCTCATCCAGACACTGGTCCACAAGAAAGGCCTCAGGTCACATTGCTCAAAATCAACAACCTCACACAATTTGACGTCTAGTACCGAAAGTGCATGACCATAACCATAGATAAGCAAATAAAACAATATACCACAGTCCGGAGAGAACATAACCAAGGCGCAATCAACCATTCGACACCCCAATAACCATCTAGCCCAAATCCCGCTACAAGACCCAAACAGAACCGCACCATATGTGCTTATAACCAACAAATCAGAACCCCTCGTGGCATAGAAGGGTAACTCATAGAACATATGACAACACGAATATGCTCAACTCTGACCAAATGGCACATCCCTAAGCAATAGCATTACATAGTCAACCAATCCAACTCGGTGTAGAATACACATCCTCATTGGGCTTACCAATGGACCCCAAATCAATTCTGGTCACCCACAAATAGATAAATAACCATTTGAAAGTCTACAATGATTGAATCATAGCACATACCCTCATCTGGATAGCTTTGGCCACAACTTCACAATCCACAACCACGAAACACTCTGCTTCTGAGAACTCCCAGTTTCCAAATTCATAGAACACACGAATCACCATATCTTCTCCCAACTCCACCGCCCGAATGTCTAACACATCTCCCATACACGACCATCCCAAGAGGAATACTCTCATAATTCTTCCGTGCCGCATAGCAAAATCTGAATATCAGCAGTCGGTCAACCAGGTGAGGACCGCAATACCAATGAAGCATCCGTAAATCAACACTCAGTGCGCCTTCTGAAATGCGCACCCTTATCAGGAATTACCAAAATGATATGAAAATAGAATCCATAATGATATGAAAATGCCACAAGTCTCGACACCATCCAACTTAAATCTCATATTCAATCCGTATACAGATCTGCAAAATTTTCAATTGCTACATATAAGTCTTGAATCCATTAGAACCTTCCCGAGAGTTATCCACTCTGCTCAAATCTCAATTGCACCGACCAAATGAGCCGAACGATATGTGCGCCATTAGCACAATAACACCCAAAGTAGTAATCCATACCTTTAAGCAACCGAGCAATTTCCTACTCCACGCGCACTACATCCTTCATGAGTAACAACTCAATCATGCCATGATTCTCATATATCCATAAAGTGTAACATACCCCGTATTCAGAAATTCCTTTACTCGAGTCATCCTCGATCTCAACCTCTGCAAGTCATAATCGATGCATAAGTATGCCTCACACCGAAACCAACACAACACGCAACCATGCAATCCAATCATCGATAGCAGAATCCCCCACTTAGCTCAATGACATAGAATAGAACATTTGATAACTCACCATACCCATACTCTGTTACTGCAATAATACCGCAAGGAGATTCAACTAAATCCTTCATAATCTCACATAACACAAACTATATAGTACCTCAAATCATCTACTAAGCTCACATGCATCCACATGACGATCATGTCAACTTTATCAACCAAAATTCAAATTCAAATCTCAACACATTATAAAGGAAACTCTCCACACAACATTATAAGGATCACACCTCCGTAGATTGCTCCGCAGGAGATAACCCACCTGCTTAGCCTCAAATTGACATCTTGCTATACCCTTCCGCGGGAGTCTGAACTCATAACAAGGCATGAAAATCTACTTCGTTCCATAATTAAACAACATGAAAAATATTTCAACACACTCCTAACTCGAGACCATACATCACACCAAGACAACAATCTAGTACCCAATAGTCCTTTTTACATCTCAAGAAAGTTATTCTCGTCACAATTAAACCATCTGAACACATTCCACAGTCACATCATGCTCATCATATAGCCATCCAGCCACTCATCGAGCCACAAATTTCACTCAGTGGGACGCTACCGGACATATAAGTCCAAAAACACGTGCTCACACAACCGAAATCCCCATGCTCAAGCTACAGTCATAACCCGGCTTCGGGTCCTCCAGACTAGCCCATCATCAGCACACAGAAATCATATCTTCCACCTCATCCATGGAATCACAAACTGGTAATGCACGGCTGATACCAAGCGCTCACATGCGCACATGAATGCGTGGAGGAAATTCAAATAGCTATGTTTCAATCTGATTCAATGTCGCACGATAAGGAAAGAAAGATGTGAAGTTTATCCTAAATGCCCTGTAGCCTCTCGAAGATAGGTATGGACGTCATGTACTCAATAAGTAACAAACCTAACCTTAGGTTTAAAATAGTGACCAGGTGGAACACAGGTCGGGATCTAACACCAATAGCCAATAACAGTTCATAACAATATAATAGAAGTAATAAAAGAAGTAGAACAGAGATAAAATGCTCAGTTCATTCACAGTTCCAGACAAATAGGCCTGCTTTCCAAGTATATCAGTGAAAACCCAAATCTTTTACCGCAATCACCAAAATTTGAGTACGTTTGATAAAACTATGATTTTTCCCAAAATCTTTCAACAGGTAAATGTTTTATTTTCATATGGCACGAGAAAAATACATCTCTATGCCTAGATGTCAAGTGTGTATGTCAATACGATGCAACTCAGTGATAAAACCATATGCATACTCTTAGAGTATCAATTCACTCAGTCCTCCGGGTCACTCAGTCCTCCCAGTCACTCAGTCCTCACAGTCGCTCAATCCTCCCAATCGCTCGACACTCACACTCGGCACTCGCACTCAGTAGGTACCTGCGCTCATTGGGGGTATGTACAGACTTCGGAGGGGCTCCTTCAGCCCAAGTGCTATAACAAGCCAATCATGGCATAAATTAATAAAGTATGTTGCGGCGTGCAACTCGATCCCATAAATATCCTTACCATCAGGCCATCGGCCTCACTCAGTCATCAATCTCTCCAGTCTCTCGGGCTCACAATGTCATAAACATCTGCCCAAAAATGATGATGTGATGTATCAATAAATGGTAACAGAGACTAAAATATGATATGCAAATGAATGCGAATGACTGAGTGTGTAATTGGAATGTAAGCAAATAATTCAACAGCAACAACGACCTCGTTTGGGTCCCAACAGAATAAGCATGTGGTCTAGACATGGTTACTAGCATGAATCACAGCTCAAAAGCTCTAGTACGTAGAGATTTTATGGTTTTAGATAAGATCAGGTAACTACAAAGTACCACAAAAATAAGGGAGTCACATTTCACACTGTGCACGCCCACACGCCTGTCACCTAGCATGTGCGTCACCTCAACACCAAACACATAACACGTATAATCAGGGTTCATACCCTCAGCTCCAAGTTTAGAAGTGTTACTTATCTCGAACAAGCCTAATCCAATACCGAGCAGGCCAAACGACGCTCCAAAAATGTCATCCCGCGCGTACCGATCTCCGAACGGCTCGAACTAGTCAAAAGCAACTCAAATATATTAAATAAAGTTTAAGGAAACAATTTCAATTGATAGAGGTCGAATCTTTACTCAAAAGCCCAAAATCAACCAAAACTGAAATTTGGGCTCGCACCTCGGAACCCAACGAAACTCACAAAATCTGACAACCCATTAAATTTCGAGTCCAACCATACTAGTTTTACTTAAATCTGACTCCGACTCGATATTAAAATCTCAAAAACTCACTCTATGAAACTTTAGGCTAAAATCCCCAATGTTTTCTTTAAAACTCATAATCCAATTACCTAAAATGAAGATAAAATCACAAGATATAATCAAAATCGAGTGTAGAACACTTACCCCCAATCCTTGTGATAAAATGTGCCTCCAAAATTGCCCAATTCCGAAGTCTATAGTACAATATGTGATAAAATGACCAACCCTTGAATTTAAAACATTCTGCCGAGCTTTATCGCATTTGCGATCAATTCGTCGCACCTGCGACCACCGTTTCTGCGGTACATATCTTGCTTCTGCGAGAAAACCAAACTTAGCAGCCATCGCTTCTGCGAAACCTTACCTCGCACATGCGCGCTCGCAGGTGCGGCTCTGCCATCGCACTTGTGCCATACCTCGCCCCTGCGGCCCAAGGAACCGCTTCCGTGCTTCCACAGGTCTGGCCCATCTCACGCATCTGCGGAGCTCTGTTCTAGATCCATACACGTTCTTGTGATCCCTTTGTCGCTTCTGCGACCATCGCACCTGCACAATTTCAACCGCAGGTGCAGAGCACCAGTACCAGCAACTACCAGCAACCAAACACAAATTGAGAAATGGTCCGAACTTTCCAATTCTTCAAATTTTCAACTTTCGTTAATTAGCGCCAATCCTTCTAGAAATATCCAAATACAAATATGGGCATATGTCCAAGTTCAAAATCACCATTCGGACCTAACGGAACCCTCAAAACTTCATTTCGGTGGTCAAAATCACAAAAGTCAAACTTGATCAACTCTTCCAACTTAAAGCTTCAACGATGAAATACATTCTTCCAAATCGATTCCGAATAACGTGAAAACCACAATCGACGATTCACACAAGTCATAATACATCATACGGAGCTACTCATGCCCCCAAACCTCAGAGCAAAGTGCAAATGCTCGAAATGACCGGTCGGGTCGTTACATTATGAGTATCTAATTTAGTGCTTGTTTATCATTGGGTGTTGATTATTTAGCTTAGTTCATGCTTTAATTGTAGAATTAATTATTGAAAACATTAATTCATGCCTATTTTACTTAGTCTCTACTTGAGAAAGAGGGACCTATTCTAGGATAACTTAGCTAACAAGGAATTGGGTCAATTGAGAGACTGATTAATCCAATTAAAGGGTTCAATCTAGAGATAGCAATAACCTAACTTGAGCTCTTATCAACTATTTTGGGTGATACCCATTTGGTTTTGAGAAATTCAAATTGGGCAAAACTACTCTCTGACCGAGAGGTATTGAGTGGATAATGTAGAGTTGAGAGCAATAATACACCCCAATCAATAAAACAAGCATTAACATCTTTATCCCATTAGGCAAACACCTAGGTTATGGTCACAACCCTAGGCTTTTTACCCATTTGGACAAAACCTTAAAAATAGTTATCTCTAGTCTACTTTCTTTTTCTTGTAACTATTAGATTAACAGTAGAAATAAAAAATAAATTCTTGTTGTGGAAGTGCAATTTAGATAATCCAATTGCTCATTTGAAATATATACCCCTAACTCCCATCCTAGCTCCCAGTGGATTCGACCCCGACTCCAAGTTGGGTATTTATTATTGCATACTACCGTTTCACATCTCTATTGAGGTGTTCTTTAGACGTGATCAGGCACCCCCACACTTTTAAATATTTCAGGTTAGGTTTATAACCCTTTCACAATTCATACGGAGTTTTGAAAGTTCTTCTATGTGGTATTCTATTTTGTAAGTGACATGCAGATAATATAGCTTCACCCCACAAATTGTGAGGTGCATTAGAGCTAACTAGCATAGAGTTCATCATCTCTTTTAATGTTCTATTTTTCCTTTCAGCTACTCCATTTGACTCGGGTGAATAAGGTGGAGTTACTTCATGAATAATTTCATTCTTTTCACAAAAATCATTTAAAGATAAATATTTTTCACCTCTATCAGATCTAATTCTCTTGATTTTTCTACTAAGTTGATTTTCAACCTCAGATTTATAAGAAATAAAAGCATTAAAGGCATCATTTTTATTTCTAAGCAAATACAACTTAATAAATCTAGAAAAATCATCAATAAAAGTCACATAATATCTTTTACCGCCTTTAGTCATAGTCTGCTTTAGATCGCCTAAATCAGTGTGAATCAAGGATAATAATCCAGTTTCTATATTTACAGAAAAATAAGTCTTTCTCGTACTTTTAGTTTCAGCACATATTTCACACTTGTCTATATTGTTTGAGTCTAAACTAGATATTAAGCCTAGTGACTGCATTTTTCTTATATATGCGATATTAATATGTCCTAGTCTAGCATGCTATATAGACATAGACTCAACCATATAAGCGGAAGCAGATACATTTCCATTGATAACATCAGAAATATTAAGTATAAAGAGTCCTTGGTTACAATAGCTCTTTCCCACAAACACAATATTTTTGGTCATTATGATCTTATCAGATTCAAATGACATTTTTTCTCCGGATCTTCAAAATAAGGATAAAGATATCATGTTTTCCCTCATAGTAGGAACATGCAGTACATAAACAAGTACTAAAGTTTTTTCCGAAGTGAGTTTCAGGAGAACTTTACCCATACCCAAGACTTTGGTAGTACTTGAGTCTCCAAGGTAGACCACTTCTCTATCGTCCTCTGCAACAGTATAAGAGGAAAATACTTCTCGATTTTGCACAAATATGCCGAGTAGCCCCAGAGTCTACCACCCATTCTTTTGCAGGTGCTACTATGTTTACTTGAGAAATGACAGTTATAATAATATCACCTCCTTCAGCTAAGTTAGCCTTAGGAGTATTTGTTTTTTCTTTGTCATCTCCTGCTCTGTACCTGCACTGTGAGGCATGATGGCTTGGTTTTCCACAAACAAAACAAGAGCCTTTTTCTCTTTTAAGGTTAGGATTTTTAGGCTTGTAACCTTGAGACTTATTCTCATACCTTTTGCGGTTGTTGCTGCTTTGCACTAAGTTTGCTTTAAGAGTTGTCATCCTAGCTTTGGCAGATTCTTTTCTATTGGAATCTTCAATTAGGATGTGGGTCACAATTTCCTCAATGGTGAAATTTTTCTATTTGTGCTTTAAGTTATTTTTGTAGTCACTCCATGAGTCAGGCAGCTTCTCAATTAGCACTCCAGCAGCAAACTTTTCTGGTAAAGACATGCCCTCGGCCTTAAAGTCTTTTAGCAATTTTTGATATTCGTTGATTTGCACGTTCATCTCTTTATCATCTCTCATCTGCCACAGATAAAATTTTCCTACTATAATTTTTGTTTTGTAGCATCTTGAACAGTGAAGTTTTTAATTAAGGCTTTCCAGATAGCTTTTGCTTCTTTATAACTGCAATACACGTCAAACAGTTCATTAGAAATAGTTTGTAATATAGTATGACGGCATACCTTTTTTTGGCATATTGCCATGATTCCACTATTTTATTATCAACGTCTGCATTAGGTTGTGGATGCAGTAGTACATGTGCAAAACCATGGACATCAAGCAGTGAGAAAATACGTTCATGCCAAGGCTTGAAATTTTTATTGGCAAAAATTTTAATATTTGACACATCTGAAAATGGCCTGGCATATGGCAGTTCAACTGAGGCTAGAACAATGGAGGTAGAGCCAATATTGGTAGTATCAGTAGTATTTTTAGCATCAGTGTTCATTGCCATAGTTTCTTAGATTGTAGGGAAAAAAAGGGGAAATGACAACAATACTGCTATAATATTATTTGTAAGCGGGTACACAGATTGATTTGAGTCGTGCTGGGAGCTGTCCTAAGAAACTATTTCAGCAGTGTGAAATGTCTCCCGAAGATTAAACAAGCCTACCTCTATTTAAGAGGATACATGAATCGGCAAAATTAAATTACAAACTCAGCTAGTAGGAACAGGAAATAAGAAAGGAAACAACTAATATTTAAGAGTAGACAACAAAGAAAGAAGAGAAGCGTGAAAGTAAATGAAAGAATGTATGTTTCTTCTATGTTGAGGTTTGCCGAAGGAAGTTCTTTTTATAGGCAACAAGTTGAAAGCTTTCTTGCCATTTGTCAAGCTTAGTTGTCAAAAATGTTGCAGGCATCTTGCCAGAATATGGTATCAATTGCCACTCTTTGTTGTTTGTAGGACACATGGACAAAATAAGTCATTTGTCCATAATAGCTTTGAAATAATGCCACATCAAGTTGGTTGCAGTGGCGAATCTAGAATTTCAAAATAATGGGTGCTCCACCATATTAGTAGATATAAGCGTGTGTAGCACACCGTTATTGAGTCTAATTAACCCCAACCTTTTCGACACATAGTGCGAGCGCGCATCTGCGTGCTATGTTGCATATAAGATATTACCAAAATATAAAACTATTTGGACCAAGTATAAATGTGCAACTATTTGAACCAAATGGTAACAATATCTAACATGTAAACTATGGTAAGTATTACCTTTATTTAAAAATACCATTTATTCATAATTATTCTCGTTGTTTAGTAATAACATCATTTCTTACCCTAGAATTATTTCTAAAATATTAATCTAACATTAGCCTTGGATTGATGAAAAATTTTATCTATCTACACAAATTAATAAACGAAAGTTTTATAGAAAATTATAGTATTAAATTGTATTCAATTGACTTCATTCTGATGTGGAAAAGAAGAAATATCTTCTGTTTTGGAGTGGTTTGATGGAAATTAACATAAAATAAAAAGAGAAAAAAATAAATAGAAGGTTCTCTGTTAGGAAAGAGGGTCTGATATTGGGAACTAAAATAAAAATGAAAAAAAGAAAAGTAAACAGAGAAAAAACGAAGAAGAGACAATATGGTTTAAGGGGGGATCGATCTCCCGCAGATCAGATATTGGTTGTAAGATTTATTACTGTGCATACAACCAAAGAACCCATTTAATATTTCAGTTCATAGGTGCTAACTCTATTATTTAACTTATATTTTATCAATTATCAGTACTAATATATGTTGGAAGTAATGGGTGTTGCAACACCCATAGATATCCGCCATTGGCTGGTTGGCTATTCAACTTCAAGCTGGTGAAATACAAATGATTTAGGAGAGGATTAGAAGAAAATACTAGAAGCAGTTTCAGAAGGAGATTGTGGCATCTATATGGGGAGCAATAATCTACCATACTTGGAAGGCTATGAATTGGGCACTCTTCAAGAACCAGATTGTACATAATGAGATTGTTTTGACATAGGTTATGAAGAAAATTGTAGAAAGATTAGATTTTCTTAAGCTGACTAGGAAAACTCACATTAGCAATAGTCTGATTCAAAGACTTCTTTGTAATTAGAGTTTTATGTCAGTGGCCTAATTTTTCTTCACAGCATCCTTCCTAGAAGATGGTTGTGAGCTTAGGTTATCCTTAGGTGTATTTATTGCTTGTTTTTATGAGTTATGGTAATACTCACAATAGTTACACCAAAAACAAACAGCTCAAAAATGCAACTCCACTAGGAAACAGCCAACACAAATCACCACATACCTACAGTGGCGGATCCACAAGGAGTCTTATGGGTGCTTAAGCACCCATTGTCTTTGGCCAAACTTAATAGATTCACATAGGTAATTACCAAAAAATCTGAATAAGTATTGAGTAAGCATTCATTTTTTCTCTTCTCTTGATATTTTTACCGGTGAGCACCCATGACTTTGAAATCTTGGATCCGCCACTGCATACCTACTTTTAAAATCAGCCAAAAACTCTAGCGAAACAGCCCCAAAACACCACAAAAATCAGTCACAAACTCACCCAAAATCAGCTAAAAATTAAATACCATGAAAATCAGCTAAAACTTCACCATTAAAACATCCCATAACATGCCAAACTACCGTCCAAACCCAGCCAAGTCGAGGTTCCCATTCAAGCTCTGATCCAAGTCAAAAGTAGAGATTTATTTTCGATTGAAAAAAAGCTCTATTTCTATGTTATTCCTTCATCCTTAAAGAATTTAGCTCTTGAGGTCGGGAGTTCTGATATTTTTTGGAGGAAAGAAGATTACAGGGGTGGGGGATTTCTAACGGTATTTTTGGGTAGAAGGATAAGAGGATGAGGGGAGGAAGAGTTTTGGGGAAGCATGAGGAGTGGGGAGTAGAGTTCAAAAATATGATACTAAGCTAGCATTTGGCCATAGATTCCCAAATTTATTCTGAAAAATCTGATTTTGGTGAAGTTTAATTTGAAGATGAAAATGTGTTTGGACAACTGTTTTGGGTGAAGTTTGGTTTGAAAAAATATGAAACATGACTTATACTCAGAAGTTCTAAAAACTATCACAAATACCCAATAGTACCATTATCAATAACATTATTTATATTATCGCAAACCATAGTCCTGAACATAAATAAATTTAATACAAAATTATTATTTTTATAATGAACTACATGATACACTATCAGATGACCTAGAAGATGAAATAACATCGTTACAAAATAATAAATGGTGGGCTTTTTATAAAATACAAAAGTTGGAGGCAATTATTAAAAAATATAATAGTGATATTTTGGCCCAAAACCAGCTATTGAGCTGGTTTTGGGATTAGGCCTAAATGTAGGCAAACTCTATGGCCAAACATGTGTTTGCCAAATAAAATCCAAGTTTAATTTAGAAAACTCTATGGCCAAACGGGTCCTAAGTGGGCGTTTGGACATAAGAATTCTAAAATTCCAAAATAGGAAAACAAAATTCAAGTGAAAATGGTAAAATTGTGTTTGGACATGAATATAATTTTGGGAGTTTTTGAAGTTTTATGAGTGATTTGAGTGAAAAGTTTCAAAAAACAGCTTTTTGGAGTTTTTAAATTTTCAAAAATTTTCAAAATGCATCTTCAAATGAAAATTGGAAATTTTATGAACAAACGTTGATTTCGGAAAAAATAAAAAAAAATTAGAAAAAAGGAAAAAAATTCTTAGGTCCAAACGGGATTTATTTCTCTTTAATGGTATTTTCAAGAATGTAACGACCCGGCCGGTCGTTTTGAGAATTAGAGCCCCGATCCCCTAATATCTACTTTTGCCATATTTGTTTCTGCTTTTGGGATTTGCCGGAGTGTTTGGTTATGGAATTCGGGGAGTTTTGGGACACTTAGTCCCTAGTTGTGAGTTTAAGCCTTAGAGTTTGGACCGTAGTCGGAACTGTGTGAAGACGAACCCAGAATGAAATTTCGTCAACTCGGTTAGCTCCGTTGAGTGATTTTGGGGTTAGGAGCGCGTCCGGAATGTGTTTTGAAGATCTGTAGTAGATTTAGGCTTGAATTGACGAAAGTTAGTTTTTCGGCAATTTCGGGCGATAGTGGAAATTTTGATATCGAGCTCGAAATGGAATTCCGAAAGTGGATGGAGGTTCGTAGTATCATTTGTGACCTATGTAAATTTTGAGGTCATTTGGACTATATTTGATGTGGTTCGGCGTCGTTTGTATAATTTTGAAAATTTTAAATTCTTAGGCTTGAATCAGTGCTTAATTCAGGATTTTGGTGTTGTTCGATGTGGTTTGAAGGCTCGACTAAGTTTGTATGGTATTTTAGGATTGGTTGGTATGTTTGGTTGAGGTCCCGGGGGCTCGGGTGTGTTTCGGATGCTTAACGGAATAAATTTGGACTTAAGAAACATCTGGTGCCTTTGCTGGTTCTGGTATTTCGCACCTGCAGAAAGGAGGCCGCAGGTGCGGAGGGAGTGCGCAGATGTAGAACTGGTGGGGCTGGTGATGGAGAGCAGGTGCGCAAGTTTGACCGCACCTGCGAGCCCGCAGGAGCGAAGCGTGGGCGCAGGTGCGGAGCCTGGATGCCTTAGTGAAATATGCAGATGCGCCGATTTGGACCGTAGGTGCAGTATCCGCAGGTGCGAGGAATTGCCCGCAGGTGCGAGGAATTGCCCAGCCCCAGCCCGGATAAGTGACCATCGCACCTGCGATGAATTTTCCGCGGGTGCGTGACCGCAGATGCGGCCCATGAGCGCAGCTGCAGAAATCGCTGGGTTGAAGAGGCAGCTTCGAGGGTTCATCCCTCATTTTTCACCAATTCGATTTAGAGCTCGGTGGGAGACGATTCCTAGAGGGATTTTGAAGGAGAACTATTGGGTAACTAATTCTAACTCTCTTTTGATCATAATACATTAATCTATTGTTGTTTTCCTCGTCTAATTAAGGAAATAAAAGTTTGGAAATGGGGGAAGAGGTTCCCAATTGAAAATTTAAGATTTGAATGGAAATTTGATGTCGGATTTAGATGATTTTTGTTCGACTGAACTCGTGAGTTAATGGGTGTTCATAATTTATAATTTTTACCTGATTCCGAGACGTGGGCCTGGGGAGACTTTTTGGGCGTTTTTCCTTATTTCACGTTTTAGCTTCGCATTAATTAGCTAAAATAGTTACTTGTAGTTATATTTACATTATGCAATTAATTTGAATAGATTCGGGCCATTTGGAGTCGGATACTCGTGGCAAGAACGTGATATCGAGTTGATTTAAGCGGTTCGAGGTAAGTGGCTTGTCTAATCTTGTGTTGGGGACTTTCCTTTAAGATGTTTGATATTAATTGATGTGTGGGTGTCGTGTACGTGAGGTGACGAGTACGTACATGGGCTTTTATTGCAAAAATTCCGTTTTTCCTTTCTAAATCATAAATTGTTTTTCCTTATTAATTTGCACTAATACGTTTAATTGTTAAACTTAGACTAGAGAAGCATGCTTACGTGTTTTAACTGCCTATTTGACATTCTGTGCGCCATGCTTAGTTAAGTCCCTACTTTCCTTATATGTGTTCAGTATAAACTGTATAACTCGATGTCATACCTGCCATTTCATCTTGCGTTGCATATTTAAATTGGGACTACGGACGTATTCTGGGAGATCCCCCTGTACTGCATATTTACTTTGGGACTACGGACATATTCCGGGAGATCCCCCAGCACTGCATATTTACTTTGGGACTACGGACGTATTCCGGGAGATCCCCCAGCACTGCATATTTACTTTGGGACAACGAACGTATTCCGGGAGATCCTCCAGCACTGCATATTTTCTTTGGGACTACGGACGTATTCCGGGAGATTTCCCTGTACTGCATATTCATTTGAAACTACGGGACGGTATCCCGGGAGGTTCCCCACTGTGTTTACTTTGTTCTGAGCCGAGGACTCTCTTAACTGTTTAATTTTCGAGAATTTCTTTAACTGTGTTACTGTAAATTTTACTTATATCTTTTACTGTTTAATTTATTATATTTACTCCGGTAGGGCCTTGACCTGACCTCATCACTACTCGACCGAGGTTAGGCTTGGCACTTACTGGGTACCATTGTAGTGTACTCATGCCCTTCCCTACACACGTTGCATATCCAGGTGCGAGCCATCAACCTCGGGGTTAGTGCATGCTGCTGACTCTAGGAGACTTCAAGGTACTACTGCTTGCGTCCACAGATCTTCGGAGTCCCCTTCTACTCCCTCGCCTATAGACTTTCTTTATTATCTTCAGACTTTGTATAGAGCTACATAGATTATAGCAGCTTGTGACTTACTGATATTCCGGGTCTTGGAAAATTATTTTGTATATGCCGAGTGGTACTACTCTTGGCTATTCACAATATGGTGTTTATCTTTAAAAATACTGTGTTTTCTTTATATTTTTCGTAATATTAGGCTTACCTAGTCGTAAAGACTAAGTGCCATCACGACACCTTACGAAGGGCTAATTTGGGTCGTGACAAAGAATAAGATAGGGTTGGGTAAGAAGAGTCCATCGAAATTTGGTGTTTTCTTTCTTGTTTATTTTATTTTTTCTTTAAATATTTTCAATACGATGGGGGAGGGTCTAAATTTGGTGCGTGTATAATTCAACCCGAACTGAGATGCCTCGTGTCCCAATAAACTGATACCAGCACTTTAAAAAGGGACCACAAAATTTTCGTTAGTCCGGGGTACTAAAAGATAACATTGTATGTAATTTTGGACCAAATAATTGACGGAGGGTAAATGAAAATCATTACCAAACATTACATGTATACATAAATAATTTGCAAAAAATATAAAAAGATACACAAAGCTAAGGGTCTGTCACGACCCAAAATCTAACCATGGTCGTGATGGCGCCTATCGTATTACATAGCAAGCCTATTTCCCAAAATATTACTACTAAATCGATTATAAGAATTTAATAAAATATTTTCAACATTTGAATTTTTCATAAACTAAATCAACTCTAAATATAATTATAGAAAATACGGACACGAGCCCCAAATATCGGGGTGTCACTAAGTCATGAGCGTCTAAATCTATGAACTAAGAAATAAAACAGTCAAACTGTCAATACAGTCCAAAATAAGAAATGATAAAAGGAGTAACAAGGTCCTGCGGACGCTAGCAGCTACCTTGCAGTCTCCAACGATAGCCGGCCTGAACTCAACGATCGCCGAGCTCTAACTCACCTGGATCTGCACATAAAGTGCAGGGTGTAGTATGAGTACAACTGACTCAGTAGTAACAGAAATAACTAAGGAACTGAGTAGTAGTGACGAACTAAGTAGAAAAATTCAATTATTTCTTTATCACAATTTAAAATAAACAGAATTAAACAGGTAAATTCCATCAAATCAATAAATGCTACAAAGAAATTAACGGGTACAATGTAGCAACAGCAAAAGCAATGAATCCTCACAGCAATGTCACTCCATCACTCAGCACTCGGCTCTCGGCACTCGCACTCAGCATTCAACCCTCAATACTCAATAGGTACCTGCGTTCACTCGGGGTGTGTACAGACTCCGGAGGGGCTCCCGAAGCCCAAGCGCTAAGCATGGACAACTCACGTGCAATAATAGCAATCCTTGGATCCTCACGGTCAACTCACGTGCTACGTGGACAACTCATATGCTATGGTATCAATACTTGGATCCGCACGGACAACTCACATGCCTCAATCAAATACCTCACAACAGGCCCTCGGCCTCACTCAGTCATGTAACTCTCTAGCCTCACTATCATTAACAAATAAGGGAAACACAGCCCACGTCAAGTATCACAACATATCAGCAAAATAATAGGGACTGAGTTAACATGTACAATAATATATATGATTGAGTGCAAATAATGTGAGCATGAATAAAGCCTAAGCATGATCTCTAACATGAAGGCAAACAATTTCAACAACAAATAAACACATAACCACAGATAATAGCCATTAGTCCTCACGGGATGGACCAAGTCTCAATCCCACACGGTGCACACCCACACGCTAGTCACCTAGCGTGGGTATTACTTCCAAAGAATCACGTGATGTCAAATCTCCAGGTTTATACCCTCAAAGCCAGAGTTAAAACTGTTACTTACCTTAACAGTGAAAGATACTACTCCGGGATGCCCTCGTCTCTAGACTCGGTCTCCAAAAGTTCTGAATCTAGCCATATAAGATTCGTCAAAATCGGACTTCGTTTGGTCTCTCAAATCCTCACTTAAAACTCTACAAAAACTCAAACCCCAACTCCCTCTATTTCACCCTAAACCCCTACTAATTTCATAGCTAATCAGTTGAAAAACATCATAAACACGTGTAATTAAACCCAAGCGACTTACCTCACTGATGTCTCGTGATTCTCCCTTGAAAAACACTGCCCCAAAGCTCAAAACCGTTCAACAATGGCGAAGAAAGGGCAAATATTCGCGAAGTGTGGCTTAAATAGGTTTCTGCCCAGGGATCTCGCACCTGCGGTCCCTTCATCGCACCTACGCTTCCGCATTTGCGGTCCCAGGTGCGCACCTGCGCGTTCCACTTAACCGACCAGGCTTCGCACCTGCGATAGCCTCCTCGCACCTACCTGCGATCCTCTCTTTACATCTGCGACCAAGCCTCCGGCCTCCATCTCCAAATATGCGAGCCTCCCACGTATCTGCGATCATCATACCTGCGGCTCCCCATCCGCAGGTGCGGCCACACCAGTAGCCTTACACCAGCAGCATTTCCCAACTTCCAAACTTCTCGTTAACCATCCGAAATCATCCCGAGCCCCTCGTGACCTCAACCAATAATTTTCACAAGTCATATATCACTACCCCAAACTTAGTCAAACCTCCGGAACACCCAAAATAACACCAAAACACCAAATCAACCCCAGATTCAAGCTTAAGAACTTCTAAACTTCCAACATTCATCAACTACGCCGAAACCTATCAAACCACGTCTGAATGACCTCAAATTTTGCACACACGCCACAAATGACACTAAGAACCTAGTACAACTTTCGGAATTCCATTCCGACCCCGATACCTAATTTTCCACTGTCGACCAAAATCGCCAAATTTCTAACTTTTGCCAATTCAAGCCTAATTCTACCACAGACCTCCAATTTACATTTCGGACACACTCCTAAGTCTAAAATCACAAAACGAAGCTAACCGAATCATAAGAATCCACATCCGAATTTATTTACTCATAAGTCAACTTCCGGTTGACTTTTCTAACTTAACTTTCTAACTAAGAGACTAAGTATTCATTTCACTCCAAAACTAGTCCGGACCCAAACCTACCAACTTGATGCAACTCAACGCAACTGGACAACACATAAATAAGCAAAAATGAGGAAAATGGGGCTACAACTCTCGGAAGAACCGACCGGGTCGTTACACCCCTCCCCTGTCCTCTTAAACAAACGTTCGTTCTCGAACGAGTCTAACAGAAGAACATACCTGAAATCACAACATCTAACGCAATAGCGTATGGCCTAGCTGGGAGGGCATAGAAATGGGCCTGACCACCCCCTGATCTACCTCCCCCTCTCGGACGACCCATAGTTGACTTGGCTCCACCCCTAGTTGGCTGAACTCCACCCCTAGCTGGATGAGCGGGTGGTGGAGAAACTGGTGCTGGTGCTGGTGCCGTCGGCCGAGTACTCCACTGTGGAGTCCCACCCAACAACCTAGGGCAATATCTCGCAATGTGACCAAAATCTCCGCACTCGAAACAACCCCTCCTCTGACAAAATAGATGCTCCTGATGCCCAAAAGAATTACCCGATGATACCTGAGCGGACGGGGCATAATGAGAACCCTGCGCTGGCAATGCACTAAATGATGACTGACTCTGCTGAAACTGGCCCTGCTGAAACTGACCTCCCTGAGGAGCACCACTGAAACCACCCTGACGACGAGGCTTCTTAGCCTCCATCCCAGCCCTCTCCTGACCTCGAACCATCTCAATCTATCGAGCAATGTTGACAACCTCATCAAAGGTAACCCCAGATACTCTCTCCCTGGTCATAAGCAATCGAAGCTGAAAACTGAGGCCATCTATAAACCTCCTGATCCTCTCCTGGTCTGTGAGAACCAACCAGACCGCATGACGAGCTAACTCGGAGAATCGCATCTCATACTGTGTAACAGACATCTCACCCCGGCAAAGCTGCTCAAACTGCCTACGCGGTTTCTCTCTACAGGATTTAGGTACAAACTTCTCTAGAAAGAGAACGGAGAACTGCTGCCAAGTAAGGGGTGCTGCGCCAATAGGCCTACGCCTCTCGTAGGTCTCCCGCCATCTGAGTGCAGCCCCAGAAAAATGAAAGGTAGTGAATGAGACCCCACAAGTCTCCAGAATACCAGCAGTACGGAGTGTCCTCTGACACTTGTCCAAGAGGTCCTGAGCATCCTCTCTCTCTATGCCACTGAAAGATGGCGGCTGGAGTCTCCCAAACCTCTCCAACCTACACTGATCATCCTCAGGCAAAGCATGAACCACATAATCCTGTGCAGTTGCAACCAGCTGGGCTTGTGGTGCCTCCGGTGTCTGAATTCCCTGAACAACTTGCTCGGGTGTGCGAGCAATGGGAGTCTGAGTGCCTCTCCCAGCCTGAGAAGTAGTTGCGATCATCGACATAGAGACCGCTTGAGCAAGGCCGGAACATGTTGTCAGAATCTGAGCTAGGGCCTCCTAAAGGCCTGGAATCACAATAGGCACAGGTGGTACCTTAGCTGGTGCATCAGCAACTGGAACCTGATCCTGATCTGGGGCAACTGGTGGATCTGCAGGTACTGCCCCAGCTGTTGTAAGGGTTGCACCTCTGCCCCTACCTCGGCCTCAGCCTCTCGCGGCCCTGGCTGGTGGTACTGGTAGCTGGCCCTCCTGACCGGTAGCACGAGTTCTCACCATCTGTGAGAGAATGAAACAACAAATGTTTAGTTACTAGAATCAACATATTCGCACGACAAGAATTCAAGATGGTGGAGTTTCCTATAGGTTCTGCAGCCTCTCGAGGATAAGTACAGACGTCTCCGTACCGATCCCCAAGACTCTACTAAACCCGCTCATGACTCGTGAGACCTATGTAACCTAGGCTCTGATACCAACTTGTCACGACCCAAAATCTAACCATGGTCGTGATGGCGCCTATCCTGTTACAAGACAATCCTATTTCCCAAAATATAACTACTAAATCGATTATAAGAATTTAATAAAACATTTCCAACATTTGAATTTTTCATAAACTAAATCAACTCTAAATATAATTATGGAAAATACGGAAACGAGCCCTAAACATCGGGGTGTCACTAAGTCATGAGCGTCTAAATCTATGAACTAGGAAATACAATTGTCTAACTGTCTATACAGTCCAAAAGAAGAAATGATAAAAGGAGTAATAAGGTCCTGCGGATGCTAGTAGCTACCTTGCAGTCTTCAACGATAGCCGGCCTGAACTCAACGATCGCCGTGCTCTAACTCACCTGGATCTGCACATAAAGTGCAAGGTATAGTATAAGTACAACCGAATCAGAAGTAACAGAAATAACTAAGGAATTGAGTAGTAGTGACGAGCAAAGTAGAACAATTCAATTATTTCTTTATCACAATTTAAAATAAACAGAAATACACAGGTAAATTCCATCAACTCAATAAATGCTACAAAGAAATTAACGGGTAAAATACAGCAACAACAAAAGCAATGAATCCTCACAACAATGTCACTCCATCACTCAGCACTCGGCTCTCGGCACTCGCACTCAGCACACAACCCTCAACACTCAATCGGTACCTGCGCTCACTAGGGGTGTGTACAGACTCCGGAGGGGCTTCAAAAGCCCAAGCGCTAAGCACGGACAACTCACGTGCTGCACGGACAACTCACGTGCCGTAATATCAATCCCTGGATCTACATGGTCAACTCACGTGCTACACGGACATCTCACGCGCTATGGTATCAATACCTGGATCCGCACAGACAACTCACGTGCCTCAATCAAATACCTCACAACAGGCCCTCGGCCTCACTCAGTAAAGTACCTTTCTACCCTCATCATCATCAACAAATAAGGGAAACACAGCCCACGTCAAGTATCACAGCATATCACCAAAATAATAGGGAGTGAGGTAAACATGTACAATAATATCTATGACTGAGTGCAAATAATGTGAGCATGAATAAAGCCTAAGCATGATCTCTAATATGAAGGCAAACAAGTTCAACAACAAATAAACACATAACCATAGATAATAGCCATTAGGCATCACGGGACGGACCAAGTCTCAATCCCTCGCGGTGCACACCCACACACCCGTCACCTAGCGTGGATATCACTTCTAAAGAATCACGTGATGTCAAATCTCCAGGTTTATACCCTCAAAGCCAGAGTTAAAACTGTTACTTACCTTAACAGTGAAAGATACTACTCCGGGATGCCCTCGTCTCTAGACTCGGTCTCCAAAAGTTCTGAATCTAGCCATATAAGATTCGTCAAAATCGGACTTCGTTTGGTCTCTCAAATCCTCACTTAAAACTCTACAAAAACTCAAACCCCAACTCCCTCTATTTCACCCTAAACCCCTACTAATTTCATAGCTAATCAGTTGAAAAACATCATAAACACGTGTAATTAAACCCAAGCGACTTACCTCACTGATGTCTCGTGATTCTCCCTTGAAAAACACTGCCCCAAAGCTCAAAACCGTTCAACAATGGCGAAGAAAGGGCAAATATTCGCGAAGTGTGGCTTAAATAGGTTTCTGCCCAGGGATCTCGCACCTGCGGTCCCTTCATCGCACCTACGCTTCCGCATTTGCGGTCCCAGGTGCGCACCTGCGCGTTCCACTTAACCGACCAGGCTTCGCACCTGCGATAGCCTCCTCGCACCTACCTGCGATCCTCTCTTTACATCTGCGACCAAGCCTCCGGCCTCCATCTCCAAATATGCGAGCCTCCCACGTATCTGCGATCATCATACCTGCGGCTCCCCATCCGCAGGTGCGGCCACACCAGTAGCCTTACACCAGCAGCATTTCCCAACTTCCAAACTTCTCGTTAACCATCCGAAATCATCCCGAGCCCCTCGTGACCTCAACCAATAATTTTCACAAGTCATATATCACTACCCCAAACTTAGTCAAACCTCCGGAACACCCAAAATAACACCAAAACACCAAATCAACCCCAGATTCAAGCTTAAGAACTTCTAAACTTCCAACATTCATCAACTACGCCGAAACCTATCAAACCACGTCTGAATGACCTCAAATTTTGCACACACGCCACAAATGACACTAAGAACCTAGTACAACTTTCGGAATTCCATTCCGACCCCGATACCTAATTTTCCACTGTCGACCAAAATCGCCAAATTTCTAACTTTTGCCAATTCAAGCCTAATTCTACCACAGACCTCCAATTTACATTTCGGACACACTCCTAAGTCTAAAATCACAAAACGAAGCTAACCGAATCATAAGAATCCACATCCGAATTTATTTACTCATAAGTCAACTTCCGGTTGACTTTTCTAANATGATTCTCCCTTGAAAAACACTGCCCCAAAGCTCAAAACCGTTCAACAATGGTGAAGAAAGGGCAAAAATTCGCGAAGTGTGGCTTAAATAGGTTTCTTCCCAGGGATCTCGCACCTGCGGTCCCTTCATCGCACCTGCGCTTCCGCATTTGCGGTCCCAGGTGCGCACCTGCGCGTTCCATTAACAGACCAGGCTTCGCACCTGCGGTAGCCTCCTCGCACCTGTGGGCTCACATGTGCGATCCTCTCTTCGCATCTGCGACCAAGCCCCAGGCTTCCATCTCCACATTTGCGAGCCTCCCACGCACCTGCGATCATCGCACCTGTAGCTCCCCATACGCAGGTGCGGCCACACCAGTAGCCTTACACCAGCAGCATTTCCCAACCTCCAAACTTCTCGTTAACCATCTGAAATCATCCCGAGCCCCTCGGGACCTCAACCAATAATTCCCACAAGTCATATATCACTACCCGAACTTAGTCGAACCTCCGGAACACCCAAAACAACACCAAAATACCAAATCAACCCTAGATTCAAGCCTAAGAACTTCTAAACTTCCCAAATTCGCCAACTACGCTGAAACCTATCAAAGCACGTACGAATGACCTCAAATTTTGGACACANAACTGGAACCTGGTCCTGATCTAGGACAACTGGTGGCTCTACAGGTACTGCCCTAGCTGTTGTACGGGTTACACCTCAGCCTCTCACGGCCCTGGCCGGTGGTACTGGTGGCTGGCCCTCCTGACCGGTAGCACGGGTCCTCGCCATCTGTGAGAGAATGAAACAACAAATGTTTAGTTACTAGAATCAACAGATTCGCANTACCAAATCAACCCTAGATTCAAGCCTAAGAACTTCTAAACTTCCCAAATTCGCCAACTACGCTGAAACCTATCAAAGCACGTACGAATGACCTCAAATTTTTCACACACGCCAAAAATGACACTACGAACCTAGTACAACTTCCAGAATTCCATTCCGACCCCGATACCTAATTTTCCACTGCCGACCAAAATCGCCAAATTTCTAACTTTTGCCAATTCAAGCCTAATTCTACCACGGACCNTCCATTCCGACCCCGATACCTAATTTTCCACTGCCGACCAAAATCGCCAAATTTCTAACTTTTGCCAATTCAAGCCTAATTCTACCACAGACCTCCAATTTAAATTTCGGACACACTCCTAAGTCTAAAATAACCCAACGAAACTAACCGAAGCATAAAAATCCACATCTGAATTCGTTTACTCATAAGTCAACTACCGGTTGACTTTTCTAACTTAACTTTCTAACTAAGAGACTAAGTATTCATTTCACTCCAAAATAACTCCGGACCCAAACCTACCAACTCGATGCAACTCAATGCAACTGAACAACACATAAAACAGCAAAAATGAGGAAAACGGGGCTTAAACTCTCGAAACGACCGACCGGGTCATTACATCCCCCCTCCTCTTAAACAAACGTTCGTCCTCGAACGAGTCTAACATAAGAACACACCTGAAATCCCAGCATCTAAAGCAATAGCGTATGGCCTAGCTGGGAGGGTATAGAAACGGGCCTGACCACCCCTGATCTACCTCCCCCTCTCGGACGACCCATTGTTGACTGGGCTCCGCCCCTAACTGGCTGAACTCGACCCTAGCTGGCTGGGCGGGTGGTGGAGGAACCGGTGTTGGTGCTGGTGCCGTCGGCCGAGTACTCCATTGTGGAGTCCCACCCAACAACCTAGGGCAATATCTCGCAATGTGACCAAAATCCCTGCACTCGTAACAACCCCTCCTCTGATAAAACTGCTGCTCCTGATGCCCTAAAGAATTACCCGATGATACCTGAGCGGGCAGGGCATAATGAGAACCCTGCGCTGGCAATGCACTGAATGATGACTGACTCTGCTGAAATTGGACCTGCTGAAACAGACCTCCCTGAGGAGCACCACTGAAACCACCCTGACCACGAGGCTTCTTAGCCTCCCTCTCATCCATCTCCTGACCTCGAACCATCTCAATCTATCGAGCAATGTTGAAAACCTCATCAAAGGTAGCCCCAGATACTCTCTCCCTGGTCATAAGCAATCGAAGCTGAAAATCGAGGCCATCTATAAACCTCCTGATCCTCTCCCGGTCTTTGGGAACCAACCAGACCGCATGATGAGCTAACTCGAAGAACCGCATCTCATACTGTGTAACAGATATCTCACCCCGGCGAAGCTGCTCAAACTGCCTGCGCAGTTTCTCTCTGCGGGATTCAGGTACAAACTTCTCCAGAAAGAGAACGGAGAATTGCTGCCAAGTAAGGGGTGTTGCGCCAATAGGCTTACGCCTCTCGTAAGTCTCCCACCATCTGAGTGCAATCCCAGAAAAATGAAAGGTAGTGAATGAGACCCCACAAGTCTCCAGAATAACCAGCGGTGCGGAGTGTCCTCTGACACTTGTCCAAGAGGTCCTGAGCGTCCTCTCTCTCTGTGCCACTGAAAGGTGGCGGCTGGAGTCTCTCAAACCTCTCCAACCTACGCTGATCATCCTCAAGCATAGCAGGAACCACATAATCCTGTGCAGTTGTAACCGGCTAGGCTTGTGGTGCCTCCGGTGTCTGAAGTCCCCGAACAACCTGCTCGGGTGTGTGAGCAACGGGAGTCTGAGTGCCTCTCCCAGCCTGAGCAGTAGTTGTGGTCGTCGAGATAGAGACCGCCTGAGCAAGGCCGGTACATGCTGTCAGAATCTGAGCTAGGGCCTCCTGAAGGCCTAGAATCACAATAGGCACAGGTGGTGCCTGAGCTGGTGCATCAACAACTGGAACCTGGTCCT